>MU223516.1:1090898-1122569 GCA_018584345.1 Thuja plicata | reverse complement strand
GCAATAAGTATAGTGACCTGGTTAAGGGTCAGACCCTGTTAGGAGTCTTTTATAAATAACCCTGTTAGGGGTGGTGGACTCACTGTCCAAAAGCTCACTACTTGATGGTGAAGGCTACAACCTTCTGTATAATAGATATGCACTATATATGATGATGAAATGTAGAGTAGACCTGCTATCTTGATCAATTCCAGTGTATTACAATCTTTCACTTCTTCTTCACATAGACTCTTGATGAATGAACCACATCTGATATTCTGCTCTATACATCTTCTGTCTCTTTTTGTATAATTCACACTTAGCGTATCACAATTGACTTGCTATAAGTATCTTTCTCAAAGTATGAGATCATGGGACCTGTAAGACAACTCTTCATAACATCCTTGTTGGCTCTACTAAGCACACAAGCATAATTACAACCGCACAAGTATAAACTGAATAGACACGACGCTTCACTAAGTCGGCCTCGCCAAATTAAATCTAACTTTTAAATCTTCTTGAAACATGTTTGGAACCTTTAGATGAATATCATCAAATCATAACTAAACATGAATATACACATGCATATCCTGGAGATAGGCACAACTCAAGAAACACGTTATATATGTCAGCTCTGAATAGATACTCTTCCAGAACTATAACTGCCAATAACAGAATTACATAACTTTACTGAAACATCATATCTGGGTTTGTGTGTATGAACATAACATAATGAACATGTCAACAACATGTATCTAACCATGTAAGTCTTCATGTTATCATTCTGATAAGTACATACAAAATTATCATTGTTTAATATATGTTGTCATCAATGACAAACATACAATCAATCAACTGCTCAGAATCAAATCTCCAACAATATCATCTTGTATTTTAAGACCATCATGACACTTTAGAGGACCCTCTCATCTCCCATTCCACCCATTTTCATATTTTTCCCATGGTGGAAATGGGAATTACAACTTATTCATTTCCTCATCTGATATGTACAGTCACAACTATAAAAGAAACTGTCATGTACCTTCATATTTAGTTAGAAGTTTAAGAAATCCATTGGGTGGTTACATGGAACATGAAATTCATAAAGCATGAGGTTGTTCCTTCAAGGGATTAGGCTTGCTAGAGGATATAATCTATGTGTATATTTAGATGTAAATGTAAAACTGATCAACCCCTCTCTGACACTTGTCATGAACCCCTCTTTATATGAGAATACATGCAAGAACCTTTTCTTTGATATTGCTCACTAGTCATTTACAATATAATGTCTGCAAAAATTGGCATGCAATTGCATGAGGACATTATATATTAAAAAAATCTTACTACCAGCTACTCAAAAAGTTGTAACTGATTGCAAATGGGATCATAAAGATGCTTTAATAAACTAGTATCTCCTTTACTCAAGCAACATCTAGGTTCATCTGTTTGACTAGGGAATATTTCAAAACTAACATTCTTTAATTAAATTCTACTCTCTAGAATAAATTATATTTGTTAGTGGAGGAGATACTCACTAGGATTTTCATTTCTCTTCAATTGGGATACTCTTTCCAAAGTTGATTCTACCCTTTTGCAAATTTGGGAAATTTGTAGGTCTATCCATCAACCTCCAGGGAGTTGGTCACCTAAATGAGAACCTTGAGATAAATTAGGAACTTCCCTACAAAAGAGATCAGTACCTTGAGAAGCTCTCCACTTGTCAATTGAATTAAAACCTTGGATTATAGATGGCTACCCTTTGTTGTATTAAGGAACACCAGAGTTGTGATGAATGGAATGAAGAGATGTGATAAGATGCCTACATGTTGAAGCCCTTTTCTTGATCCCATTTCTCTTTTTGTAGACAATGATATCATTACACCTATTTTAATTTTACTTGGCCTATAATTTTCCATTCCCTAGAATAATCAGACTACCCATAGTGACTCCACTATTAAATGTTATACACTTTCCCCATTCTATTCATCAAGAACACTAGAATATGAAAAATATCTGATGAGCCTTCCTTCAAAATCTTCACAACCATCCTTGAGCCCAAGGGAAACATAATTCAATAATAATTTTGAGGGATCATGCCCAATATGAGTAACCTAGCTTCGCAGGTCCATAAATACAAGGGCATTGATGAATAGGCATTTATAATTAAAATATTTTTGGTGCTAGAATAAAGTGCATGATCATATTCCTTGTTTTCTAATGAGCTAATTTGAGGCTTCATCTCACATTTCTCAGTGGATAATTCCACAACACTTGTTACTTCTCTGTCTGAAATTTTTTGTCAGTGTACATGTGCACTGAAGAGATTATTTTACTACTCAAGCTACTAGTAGATGGAAATTATTCATCATCATCATCATCATCATCATCATCATCATCTGACATACACTCACACACATATCTTACTTCTTGCAATTTTATGTAGTTAGGGCACACAAGGGACACCATTGATAGTTTATTCCATTAAGCATTCTACCATGTAAAGAGGAAAAAATGGGTAATTCCTAGGGTAAACCCACCCAAATTGAGGCAATTGTGGTATCAGTTTGTGCCCATGATGAACATAACATGATACGGGCTACTTAGAAATTTTGCACTAAGTGCATTTGATAATTTTTGCATGAATAGAAAAATTATTGCCCTACAAAAATGACTCTAACTATTTACAAACTGGGAAAAAAAATTGTAGAGGGGCATAACATGAGCCTATAGGTTCAAAAGGATTGTGCCCAAGTGCCACATATTCCAAGAAATGGTCTATCAAAGTTTGACAATTTTGTGCACTTAGGACACTTAAGGGGCATCATTGATAGGGTATGGTGCTGAGAGTTCTGACATGTGGGGAGGATAAAATGAATCATACCTAGGGTAACCTTCCAAACTAGACTCATTCATATTGACATTTTGACCCCACCTCAAACACAACTCTTTTTGTGCTACCTTGCAACTTTCCATTGAATATATTTGACAATTTTTGAATGAATAGAAAAATTGTTGCCCTATAAAAATGACTCTAAGTATTCAAAAAATGAGACAATGTAATGTATAGGGGCCTAACATGAACCTATAAATTCAAACAGATCATCTGCAGGTGCTATGAGTTGCAAGAAATAGTTTTTCAAAGTTTGACAATTTTATGCACTTAGGGCACACACGGTACATCACTGGTAGGGTATGTCATTGACCATTTTGGCATGTCAAGAGGAAAATTTGGACCATTCCTAGGGTAAATCCACCCAAACTAATGTTATTAAATTGTTATCTCATTCCCATGATGAATGGAATGCGAGATGGGCTACTTGGAAACTTTACACTAAGTGCATTTGACAATTTTTGCATGAAGAGAAAAATTACTGGATTGCAAAAATGAATCTGAGTCTTAAAAAACTGAGATAGGCTATTATATAGGGTCCTAACACAAACCCTATAGGTTCAAATGGATCATGCATAGGTTCCATAGTTTTCAAGAAATAGTTTGTCAAAGTTTGACGATTTTATGCACTTAGGGCACATAAGGGACATCGTCAGTAGGGTATGTCGTTGACCATTCTGACGTGTTGAGAGATAAAGTGGGACCATACCTAGGGTAAATTGACCCAATTGGATTTGATTATGGTTTCTATTCATGCCCATGACAAATAGAACGTGAGATGGGCTACTTGGCAACTTTGCACTAAGTGCATTTGACAATTTTTGCACAAAGAAAAAAATTATTGCCTTACAAAAATGACTTTGAGTCTTCAAAAAATGAGATGGGATATTGTAGAGGGGCATAACATGACCCTATAGGTTCAACCAAATCATACGTACATGCCATGATTTTCAAGAAATATTCTTTCAAAGTTGTACAGTTTTATGCACTTAGGGCACACAAGGGACATCACCATAGGGTATGTCGCCAACCTTTTCGACATGTCAAGAGGAAGAGTGGGACCATACCTAGGTTAAATCCATCCAATTGGACATGATCATAGTGTCATTTCATTCCCATGATGAACAAAATGTGAGATGGGCTACTTGGCAACTTTGCACTAAGTGCATTTGATAATTTTTGCATGAACAAAAAAATTGTTGCCCTACAAAAATGATATCGATTCTTCAAAAACTGAGACATGATATTATAGAGGGGCCTAACATGACCCTATAGGTTCAAATAGATAATGCACATGTGCCACAATTTATAAGAAACAATTTTTTAAATTTTGACGGTTTATGCATTTAGGGCACACAAGGGACATCACCAGTAGAGTATGTCGTTGTATGTTCTGACATTTCAAGAGGCAAAATGAGACCATGCCTAGGGTAAATCCACCCAACCAAACATGATTTCAGTGTCAAATTATGCCCAAAATGAATGGAACACGAGATGGGCTGCTTGGAAACTTTGCACTAAGTGCATGAGACAATTTTTTCATGAATAGAAAAATTGTTACCCTTGAAAAATGACTACAAGTCTTCAAAAAATGAGACAAGCTATTTTAGAGGGGCCTAACATGAACCTATAGGTTCAAATGGACCATGTGAAGGTGCCATAGTTCACAAGAAATGTTATGTCAATTTTTTTCATTTTTATGCACTTAGGGCACACAAGGGACATCACCGGTAGGGTATGTCATTGACCATTCTGGCATGTCAAGAGGAAAAGTGGGACCATTCCTAGGGTAAATCCACCCAAATGGACATGATCATGGTGTCATTTTGTACCCACAACAAATGGAATGTGAGATGGGCTACTTGGAAACTTTTCACTAAGTGCATCTAACAATTATTGCATGAACAAAAAAATTTATGCCCTGTAGAAACAACTCTGAGTCTTCAAAAAATAAGACAAATAATTATAGAGGGGCCTAACATTCTCCTATAGGTTCAAATGGATCATGCGTAGGTGTCATGGTTTGAAAGAAATAGTATGTCAAATTTTGACAGTTTTATGCACCTAGGGCACACAAGGGCTATTGTTAGTTGGGTATACTGCTAACTATTTCAGCGTGTTGAGAGGAAAAGTGGGACCATGCCTAGGGTAAATCCACCTAACCAACCATGATTATGGTGTTATTTTTTACCCATGATGAAAAGAATTTGAGATGGGCTTCTTCCACAACAAGGGTTTGTTCCTAGTAGCCCTCAAAATTGAGTTTTTGGTTCATAAATTACAACATGTTCACCTCTGATATGTCTATTCATGATGTAATAATGAATTTTTGGCCTCATAATACATTTTTTGAGGCATTTGAAGCCCTAGGAGGGTCAGTGAACAAGTTTGGTTGGATAATATAATTAGAAGCAAATTAAAATCCCACTTTTAGAGTTTCTCATGATGTACTAAATATGGAGCATATCATTTGATGGTGTGATATGTATTATAATTGTGTCTTAATTTCATTCTTTCATAAATACAAGACTATTAATAGATTGTACAGTTCTAGTTGTACTAAAATCTTTCCTTTAATGGTAGTGTTGATACTCTCAAATTTGGATAATTTTAGAGTGACCATGTTGATATTTTTGACTGATGATTCCTCTAAAGACTTACTTGGAAAGGCCCATTGAAAATATTTGCATAAAATTGCATCTTACCATGTTCTTCTTTGATAAATTGTTGTGACCCTTTTAATAGGGAGAACTCATCCCGTGTTTTCACTAGATCTTGTCTAATATTGCAAAGAAGGATACAAAAATACAGGGTTACATATAAAGTGAGATATTGTTTTTCCCTAGGTTTCTGCTAAGGTATTAATGTATGAGGAGAAAGGAACATGGGACTGCGGGGTACATAAAATATCAATAAGGTGAAAGGACAAGGTAGTGCACCCTGACTTTATGCTATGGTAGTTTAAAAGATTTCAAAATGGTTGAAAAAGGATGGGGTCACATGAAATATACCTAATGAAACATAATGATGGTACCCCATGTTTCCTCATGGAATTTAGTAATATAAAAATGGATGTAGAAGAAACACAAGGCACATGTATACTAAGATCACACAAAAGAATGAGATGTACCCCAGGCTTCCACTATGCATAAGCTAATGTGGGGAAGAGTTAAGTAGATTAGAGGGGAAAAGTGTTGAATACTTATGGATATGAGAACCCTGTATTTCATCATGGTTCACATGAGTGTGCGAAGATGAGAAAGGAAATGTGGAGGAGAACATGGAATGTAGGATGGACCTTGTTGTTCCACTAGGGTTTTGTGAAGGTATGTAAAGAAGAGAAGAATCATGGGGTTTTCATGCAATGTTCACAAAAGGTATGCATCCCAACATTTTGATAGAGGAAAAGTAGGTAACTGATTTTGCTAGAGGAAGAACAAATTTTTTCATGTGTGTATCCTTGATGAGGTCCACTAGTGGTCAATCCTATCATATAATGACATATGGAGAAACATAAGAACAACATTGTTGCATGAGAAAAGACATGAGGATTTGATGATGCACTTCAGCAACATTGCAAAGAATTGGAAATCCCAATTGTAAAATGATAATTACATGCTAGATTGCAGAGAGTTTTCCCATCAATAGGGGCATGAGTAAGTGCTTTTTTTTGTCACAAGGATTTGGGATATCAAATTGAATGACATTTTATTTGAGATTCTGGCAATCTTGAAAATTTTTTTTGTATAACTTGTTTAGTGCATGTTATATCAATGATAATTGCATATCATTCCCTTAATTAGTAAGTTCAAAAAATACAGAGGGAAAAACTTTAGAGGAAAAAGGATAAATACCCTATGAGGTTGTTTGAGTTTTCCACTGAAAGTTGTTTTCTCTACTGTATGGTGAATATGAGGAGAAGGATGTGGGTGTTGTTAATGATTTTTTAGGAGATGTATAAAGACCATGGTTGCAGAGAGGATGTTTGTTGTTATAGGGATATCAAAAGTATCAAGTGCAAAAGTAGACTTTGCCTACCTCTCGTAAATGAAAACTATCTATGTTTGCTGGCTCTCACTCTGACTTTCAAGAAATATTTCATCAAAGGGATTGGTTGAATGACTAGGAAATGAGGATATGTGGATATTTATCACCCTCTAAGACTCATCAAAAGCTTATTATTCAACAAAGGAAGAAGAAGAGAACAAAAAACCCATGGTCTTCCCTTAGGTGCAAGAGGTTGAAAATCTTGTATTAATGGCTCTTTTGTAACACTGATCATCCAAGTGTGAAGGTGGCATGGTTCACAAATTTTGTAGGTTCACCAAGTTGTTTTTACTTAGGAACTACCAGCAAGCTAGCACAACAACTACACTAGAGGAGAAAATGGTGGGAAATTGTCCTTGATGGACAACTCTCTTATTCAAATAACTAGTGGTCATGACCATATGATAATGGGGTTTTCTTGCATGTATATTGTAGAATCCCTTATTTTCTTATAAAAGGGATTCCAAGACCAAGTAGAAGGGGTTCCCAATTTTCTAATTTCTGCAAATGCAGGCAGAACAATTGTAAATATTGTAAAATGTCTAAGAGTTAGGTTGAAAGCATTTCATTAATATTCTTCATTTTGTAATACCTCTGATATTTTAAACTAAGTTTCATGTTTTAAGCCTTATTATGCAACTATCTCCAATCTGAGAATGTAAGTTTCTTTAAGTTGAAATAAGCAGGGATTATTCAACTTTACATACACATTTGTTGTCTTTGGTTTTATTTATTATTATCTTTTGTTTTAGCAACAATATAATTACTTTGGTAAATAAGATGAGAATTTTATGTCTTCAGAAGGATTACAAAGAATGGTTGTATGATATGAATTTGTGATCTTTTTATTGCTAAGTGATAACATCTCCATGATCTTCAAGGAAAGTTCATAGGTATTTCAAATCATAGTTGCCTCTATTTGACTATGTTGCCCTTACTTTGGCACTGGTCAATCTCTTACAATTTTTGTATCAATTTGGTCCCATTAAAATCCAAATTCATTTTAATTTTTGTTTATAGAAGTAGGTGTAGTTAGTTCATTCTCAGTGATATACAAAACTGAATGGGATTGTGCATAAAATTGGTAAGGTTTTAGCACCCATTGCCTATAAATCTGAGAATTCATCCACTATTGAAGGTCTATAGTTTCTATTTGGAGAGTATTTATTATATTGTAGACCTATGAATAGAATCACCCTCCTAGTTATTGTGGAATCTCAAAGGGAAGAAGGTGTTTCAACCTTGTTAATTAGTATTTTCTTGTCGTACGAGAAAAATTGCTAACAAAATGATGACTTTGCTAGGGAAGGAGATGTAAATCTTGTCTAATCTTTCCTAGAGTCTTTGGTGTTTCTTATTGAATCAAGAGCCATTTTAGAGTCCAAAATATCTAGAATATGAAATTTGTTTCAGATTTGTGTAATGTCAGACTAGGGAAGTTTTTATTGTAGTAAGTGTAAAAAAGGGGTGTACCTCAACTGTTGGAGAAACCTAGAATGAAAAGAGGGTGTGGCTTCTCTATTCAAAGAAACCTAGAATGAAATTTTCCTCTACATCGAGGTGGCGACTCTGAAATAAAGAAACTGCTAAAGGTTCTGAGAAAACCCTTAGATCTACAAAGTTTAGTTGTTGCTATAAAAGTTTAAGGTATTTTAAAAGTTATAAATCAATACTATTAAATATGAAAGTTATTTTTTGAGAAAAAATATTTTCCCTATTAATTGGATTCAACACTAGTCAAGAGGGAAGATTTAGAAATGTGTTTTCATATCTATATGTTGTAAGCTCTAGCTCATATTGTTATAGTATACAAATTCATTGAAATAATGTATCAAGCATGGTTATGATCAAAGTTGTTTGCCATTATATGCTTGAGTATGTATTGTAGATGAAATATAAGGTTATTTCCATATGCTTGTGAAAGTAAATAAAAATTTAATGTGAAAGATTTCATGCATGTATGATTCCAAGTGTAACCATGCCAAGTGAACAAATCCAAGGGTGTTATAAAAGGAGTTTCAATATTCAAAAATATAGCCCTATAGATTTCAGTCATATTCTTGGTTACTTTAATGTTATAGCACCATAAATTAGGGAAAAACTACCTAAATTCACTAGACAGAGATAGGAGTCAATGTCAAAACACTTACAATTATTTACAGATTTACTTGAGGATTATGAAGTACAACATGAAGATGTGGCCATGAAATTCTTTGTACAGTCATTTAAGGAGGATGCAAGAGAGTGGTTCTCTAATTTTCTAATATGTTCAATCAAATCATGGGATGAGTTCAAATTAATGTTTATAGAGCAATTTGGGGAGAAAATTTGTGAGTTCTTGGTTCTTAATGAATTCATGGATATTCATGTCAAACAAGATGAGTTGGTTCTTGAGTTTAATTTTAGATTTATGAGGACATTGAAGAAATTTCTTGAAATATGTAGGCCTTAGGATGCAATAGCACTAATTGTATATTTAGGGTTATTTGACAAAAAGATGAGCTACAGATTGAGGAATGAAGATCCATCTAAATTTCTTGAGGCATTCCAGTTTTCAAAGAACTTTGAGATGGTTTCTAAGTATGGAATGATAATAAAACTTGAGACTATCAATAAAGATTTATTTGCAAATTAAAAGTGTAGTTCAGAGGTTGTAAATAATCTTCACAACTTGGAACAATATGTTGTTGCAAATGTGGTCCCACGAGTATTGACTAAACCAAAAGATAGTAATGTTCATATGAGTACATTGGGGTTTGTTAATGTTTTTAGCTTCAATTGTATGATTATTTAGAATACATATAATATATGTTGATTAATAATAATATATTATATATTTTATATTATTATTAATCAATATTAATCTATTATATTATTCTAAATTAATAATTGATTGATGAAACATTATAAGATTGATTAATTTATAATTAATGGGAAGAGACATGTCCTTTTAAGGACATACCTCTAAACACACACACACACACACACACAAAATCTATTGTCATTATATTAATCTAAATAATAATGAATAGACATGTCCCATGAAGGGATATGTCTCTCCTAGCCTCATTCCCAATATAAATGAAAGTGATATTGTTGCATTTGGAAAACACATAAAAAATAGGAAGTGCTATTACATTTGCGTCAATCCTAAAAATTAACATGGTATCAAAGCCAGACTACAAATGTATGAGAGTAGTTTGTTGATGGTGAATGTGTGACTATCTCACAAAATATAGTCTTAGTTAAAGGACCATATCTCACAAATCCACCGTTGGATTTTGATAAATTCAGCTATGTTGGTGAAAACCAATTGCAAAGAATCTCACTTAAGTGATTAAAGATAATGTTGGGTTCAAACGTTATGACCAACTATGTACGGGTCTATGTGAACTTCCTGAAAGTAGATTTTATTAAAGAGATATATTAATTTGTTATGATCGTGGTCAAGCACTTACAAAGAAGCACATATTAAAGGAAGGGTGTCTCTGTCTAGAAAGAAATAATTAATTATAGAGTGTCACCTCTCTTGAAGAAATCAAGTCATTTCATAAGAAGACATGAGAATTGTTCAATGATATAAGAGTGAAAATTGTACATTGTGGAAGGTAATAATAATCAATGTTACATTTCCATTTGAACCATCCTTAGTGGGAAGATAATTCAAAGGGGAGATGTCTCTCAAATAATTTGAGAAGGTATTTTTTCAATGTATATGGACCTTCATTGAAGAAACTTGTGTCAAGGATGTTGATGCATAGATAAGTATTTATTATCCTTGAATATTAAATTCATCTACTCATTATAGTCTCTCTCTCATTTGTATTTCTATATGTACTATAAGAACTATTTGCCTTGATCTTTTTCAGAGATTCTCTTGTAGGAAAAAGAAGATTGATATAAGATTTAGAGGGTGTCTAAATATTTAGAGGTAACTTTGGACGAGGAGCTAAGAAGATTGATATCAGACTCAGAGGGAGTCTGAAAATTCATCTTAAGTAATCTTGGATAAAAAGATCAACATTGATATATGCTCAATGAGTTCTTCTCTATGAGAGAAGTTCAAGGTGAAATCCCTTGTTTTCACCCTCTATGCTGAGACATGATGGATTACATGTGTGTGACTCCATATTTTTAATGGGCCTACCCCCTGTGTAAATCATAAGGAAGTGATGACTTCCAGATGATTATCACTCGTATTTGTTAAAGTTATTGAAAGGTGACGATCTTACAATAACTTGATCTTCTATTGTGATAGACATCTTGTGATGGCTGAAACAGATCATGATAGATGACATCTTCTATTGTGATAGACATCTTGTGATTGCTGAAACATATCATAATATATGATGTGAATGTTCTTATGGTAAGTGTACATTACCTATGAACATTTTTTGAGTACTTGGTGGGTATCATGAGACTTGATATTATGTAGGCCATTACTCCGAGCACTTGGTGAATATCATGAGACTTGATATTCTATAGGCCAATGCTCTCAATATCATGAGACGATATCTTTATGAAGTCTTGAGTACTTGGTGGACATCATGAGATTTGATGTTGGTAGGCCATTACACTGAGCACTAAGAGTTTCTATTCTACAGGCCAATGCTCTTGATATCATGAGATAATATCTTTATGAACTCTTGACTACTTGGTGGAAATCATGAGATTTAATGTTGGTAGGCCATTACTCTGAGCACTTGGTTAATATCTTGAGAGTTGATATTCTATAGGCCATTGCTCTCAATATCATGAAATGATATTTTTATGAATCTTTGAGTTATGGTGAATACCATGAGATTTGATATTCCTAGTTAGACCATATCTGTGATAAAAGAATTTATGAACAGACTTTCACAGTTTATGAACTTTTTGTGAATTGTATTTTTTTTATCTTCCCTAGCTAAGAGGGAGTGTCTATGTTTTGTGTAGCTATGGTGAGGGTCATAATTGTTGACATGGGAGACCACTACACATTTTGTTTGATCATCCTCCCTACCTAAGAAGGAATGTTAATGTTTGTAGCTTCAGTCATATGATTATTTAGAATACATATAATATATGTTGATTAATAATAATATATTATATATATTATATTATTATTAATCAATATTAATCTATTATATTATTCTAAATTAATAATTGATTGATGAAACATTATAAGTGTTAGAGCTTTTTCTTACAGAACCTCAATACAACATTAATGCTTGACTCTTAAATTCCCAATTCTTGAATCATGCAAGTAAAATTATAATTGATGAGGATTAATCCTCCTTCTTCTATGATCTCTAAAGGATCATGTGGGTGTACCTTCTATAGATTACTGCTTCTCAATAATCTCAATAGTGGATTAAAGTTCACACCAATTTTCTCCTTGCCTCCTACTGCAACACTTCATAACACATCCTATAGATAAGAAAACCCAAACTGATGCAGAGCTTAACAAGCCATACCATGAACTTGGCAAAGGAAAATAACAGTGAAAAAAGGATTCTCATCCTTCTTCTTTTTAGAGTTCTTGAATTAAGAAGGTTAACCTAATGATTCTCTCTCTAAGGAATCAACAAATTAAATTGTATTCTTCAATACAGTTGATTAAGCTTATATGTTCTTGATAACAAAAAAGTAAAGATTATTTATATTTGAGATTGATGATGATAACTACTTACAAAACCTAGACCAATGCCTAATCTTGGGAAAAGAGTCAAATGAAATATATGTTCACAAAAACTAATTAATGGAAAAACATGTGAAGCCCAGAAAACGTGTCTTACAAACTATCTTTTCATTCCCACATCCATGCATCAAATTCTCACACTTATATCTAACCCTCTGGAACTATTTATAAGACTTACTCCCTCCTTGAAAGAAAATTACAAATAATTGCATAATTACCTTAAACTGGTGTATTTAAAATGCCTTACAAATTAAACATACAAGAGTATAAACAGAAATACAAGAAGACATCAAAGATATGGAACAGGGAACCCCAATGTATTTTATTAATAAACTTATGTTTCAATACATTCAAAAGGACTAAAAGCTTGAAAGATAGAAAAAAATGAGACATCTACCTCGCATCTATATATTCACCATCCTTAACAATATGTTACATCTTTCTATATATAGATAACTAGCCATCTTGGAATCCTTAAAGAGAAAGGATGCAACAAGCTTCAGATGGCTAGGCTAAACCTAAACCTAAAAGTGCTAGAAGAAAAAATTACATTTATACTTTTAGTCGGTGGAAAGTCACTTGAGTAGAAGATCTGATATGATTCCAAATCTTTAATAGATGACACCTTTTTCCGCAGATATTCTGGGTAACCTCTTAAAGTTATTGTGATACCTAGTAACCACCAATACAGGATAACTTACACTAGTCTTGTTGATGGTTATCCTCCCTGTGCTCATTGATCAGATGCTACATGTTACTTTACTCCTCATACAATACATCTAAGTCAATGGATACATGATTTTTCTTCTTGGGCTTTGTGATGACATCCCATTATGCAACCTTTGCCTCTGAAGGCCAATTAAAGCTTTGAATACTCTGTAGTTGTGCCTTCTGCCTATCCCATCTAGAATCTATTATGACCATGACATATGTGACAAAATTAATGAAGTTTGTCTCTGCCTTGAAATCCTCATCCAAGGTCTTATTAAATCTATCCATATCCAAAGCAATGTTATCTATTATAAATGCCTCTTTAATAGGCAATAAAATATCAAACTCATTTCTCCATTCTTCTATTTCTTTAATCTTGTCATCTTCTCCCTTAATTGGAGGAAAAAATCTATTATAATCTGGACCAAACATGTTGACCCTTGCATGTATCTGATTTTCTTTGCCTTTAAAGAAAGACAAAGTAGCTCCAATTTTTTCAAATTCTTCTCCCACTTCACATAAAACTGCGGGGAGATCTATCCTATGTGGTTGCAAGGCCCCCAACTTTTCAAATAGTGACGCCCTTCCTGACCAAGAGCCAAAATAAGGATTTAGAGCTGCAATATGATTGTTGACCTCTATCTCTAGGCCAAGTAACTTTCTATAGGCATTATGTACCAAGTCAACTTTTCTTTTTACGATATCTATCCTGTGTTGCAAGATCTTCCACACGGCTTCTAAAGCCACTTTATTCTGATCTTTGTCCACTTGATCTATTCCAAGTGTAATATATTTTGTGGTCTTAGTTTGAGGATCCACAACTTTTTTGGGTGGAGAAAGGAAAACCTTGGGGGCCTCTTGTAGCTTCTTGTTCATTTCCTCTATTTGATCTTCTAGTGACTTGATCTTAATCAATCACTTTTCTCTGTTTTTCACCACAACACTTGATTCATCAAAAAGTTTCTGATATCTCTTTGACATTTGCTTTATTTTATCCTCATCCAGATGTGCAAAGTGGGTAAGGGCCTGAGATATTTCCAAGTCACCAATATTATAGATAGACCATATGATCTTATCCGCATCCATCTTCTCTTGCACATTGATTAATGATTGATTTTGGGTCTTAGGTGCTAGGGACCACATTGCTAAAGTTTGGGATCATGGATCATATCCACATCCCCTAATCATCTCCCCTAATTGTGTCTCAAAAGATAGATTTCCATCAAGTTGCCTTTTGATTTGATCAATTATGAAGCAAAGGCCATATCCCAACCAGGCACAAGCAACATCCCCCTAGACTTGACTAGTTGCCTAGCCTCCTTAGGTGTTATTTTCTTTATTTTAGGATCATATGTCTATAGGGCTTGTAAAGCTTCACTTGGAATTCAGCCACCCTCTGTCAACTTCAGTTGTGATCGTACTTCTTGCTGCTTCATCCAAATTAAGAATCTCTTGAATTCCTCTATCTTGATGAAAGCATCATCATTCAAGAACTCTTATTGGTGAATCTCTATTTCATCTTGATAGGGTAGAAGGGGCAACTCAACTTCTTCTTGTGCATCCTTCTTTACTTTCTTTCCTAATTCCACTCTTTGTTTCTTCTTAGGGGGTTCATCAGTCACCTCAGTATTAGGCACCTCTGTAAGCTATACCTCTATAGTCTGCTCCATTGCAGGTGGCTGACCCATGGGAGGAGGGCTATGAAGTGAATAACCTCCCTCACTATCTTCTTCATATTATGAGGAAGACTACCTCTTAGGGTCTCTTTCCTTGTCTTTAGTCAGCTCCTCAAGATGATTGTACAATGTGTTGTAAGATTCCACCATTTTATCGAGTCTCTACAAGCAGGGCACTTTTGGGAAGAAACCTCCAAAGGGGATCCCTTTCTTCTTTATTTGTTTCTCTAGACCTATTAGATCATGGTATTGATTAGACCTCCTTGCTACCTCATCATCCTCCAAGATATTTCTTATGAGGTCTTCTTCCACACATTTCTCATGCTCCTTGATAGTTGTTATGGTTGGGGTTAAAAGTTTCTTTGCGCTTTTTATAAAATGCTCAGGGTCTATGTAAGTTTGTAAGGCCACACTCATTATGTATTGTCCCAACCATTTATTCATTGAATCCATGGCTCTCTTCCCAATGGAAAAGTTGTAAACCTTAAATTACCTAGGTGTAAATGTACCCTTTCGATGGGGAGCCAAGTGCTCTTTATCAGTCCACATTAATTATTTGATGAATTCCATCACATATATTCTTAGTTGCACATATTGTGGAAGTATGTGTAGTGGCTGAGAGCATCTATAAACCCTCATTAAGGTAAAGGTCTTCTCATAGTAAAAATCTCTTGATTTATGATCTCCTATCCATTTATCCACAAATTGACAAGGGCTAAGAAGTTGTAGTACTTGGATGGGAAATCTTGTCATATTCACACCTAACAAACCTAAAATTTGACATGTCATCTAGTTCTGGAATCTGCAAAACTCATTTTCATTGAAAGTGTAATTCCAAACCCTAAGCCAGAGTTGTACAGGGTTTGGTTGGCCATGAAAAAGTATCCTATGCCTCAAATTCTGGATGTCCATGCTATTGATATTGAAATAAAAAATTAAATGCATCAAGAGAGAGTAATGCAAGAACTTAGGGTTGGATTGCTTCTGGATATTTATAAACCCTTGGTAAATCTGGTTTATGACATACTGAATGTAGTCAAAGTCAGTGTTAGCATGTGAATTATGGAGGTCCAAGATAATCATCAAAAGGTCTGTAGATAAGCTTTCACTGCCCCCATCTACTCCCAAAACCATACACAATCCATAAGCAATGTACTTCATATAGAATCTCAATTCCTTCTAAAAATAGGGTGCAGTAGAATTTGGTATGGCAACTATGTAATTTTTGTTTGATTTGGGCACATGACCCTGGATTAGTCTGATGACAATGGTGGCCTCTCTGACATATCTACTATGTAACTTGGTCAAATCTATCTTTGTGGCACAAGGATGATAAATATCAAATACCTTCATAAAAGATTCCCTATCCAAAGTTAATAGGGTTGTTCCATCACTCTTCTTGATAGTCTTGGAAAGAGTATCATACCTTCTAGCTAATTCAATTAACAAATCTATATCTATGAAGACATCTGGAAATATCAACTTTGCTAACCCTGATGTCTAGGGGTTTGAGATAGGAATTGGTTTTTCCTTATTATTTTAAAAGTAATTAAAAAGGTGATAACCAAAAACCTTGGGAGTCCTAGGATCTCTACAATTTTCCATATCATCATAAAGGAACTTGTCATTTACCTTTTTGCCTTCGTTTATCCTAGGTAATAGAGCTACAAATTCTTTAGAATAGTTTCTTTTTCCTTTTTGGTCATGCTCTGCATCTCCACTTCTTCCACTAGTTGAGGCCCCGCTTGGTGCTTCTTGACTCATCTTTGCTAATTCTGAATATTCCTCTAAATACTTTTCTCTCATATACAAGCTCTTCCTTGCAATTTACTCAGAAATTCAAGCAATTCTTCACCTCATAAAGCCTTGAAATTATGCAATCTCATAGTTCTGCGCTCTTAAAACTTTGGTAAACTAAAATGAACAAAAGCTAGAGCTATTTATCATTGAGAATTCAATGCACCAGTCAAGTTGAGAGCCAAGAAATCATTATTCAATCACTTCTATCTTAACTCTACATGCCTTGACATCAATTTTTTCCTATCCATTGCACTTGAAGTTGACAGGTAATCAAATTTGAAAAGGCCAATTGGGAAACCCATGAGTGCCTTTTCCAATTTTAAAGCCTTATTGTATGTGAAAAGGCCTTAAAATCAATGTGATTGGCTTATTTTTCCTACCTTTTCATAGCTCATTAAATCTTGTCAGAATCTTTCTTCTTTAATTGGCTATCCTTTTATATTATAGTCTGAGAACAAAACCTTATAGTTCTGACCATACATTTGCTACAATTTACTTGGAGATTGCATGACTGTGTTATCTCCCAGTCACTGAGAGTTTATCTTGACCCAGTTTATATCACAAGATTCAACGCCCACCACATGATCTGCTTCTTTATCAATGGTCATCTCCAAATTTCTATATAGTTAGCTTAACTCTGATTTCATTTTGAGACTTCATGACTAAGGTAAAAGAAAAACCTTGATTTAACCCTGATTCCATCTGGACATTGCGCGACAGACTAAGTCTCTGAGTTGCTGAATACTTCATTCTACCCTAATTTTGTTTTGAGATTTCACATTGACCACCTGATCATTTTAAGATCGATGCATTGTGCTGAATCTCTGAATTATTTTTTACTTTCATAATCTATCTTGAGATTACATGACTGCCCTAGATTTTCTTTTAATCTAATGGCTTGCGTTGAATCTCCCAAATTTTAGCTTTAACTCCAAATTGTTATGAGATCACATGACTGAAGGCTATCTCTGAGTCACTAAGAGTTTAGCTCAACCTTGGTTTTACTCTGAGATTTCACACATGCCACAGAGCTCCTTAACCACTTATACATGTGTCTCAACCTGAGAAAACTATCTGTTGATCTCGGAATGCTTTATGACTTATTAACTTTGTTTAGCGATTTAACATTGTAGACACCTAAATCTGATTAACCTAATTCAATCATATTTAGTGCCTTCTGTGACATATCAACTAAGTAATTAAGAATTACCTAATTGACCTATGTCATCCCCTAGCCCTAATTAATTCAATTAATTGGCTATAGTCCTGATTAATTATTAAAAGCAACCAATAGCTTAATTATTAATTAAAACCCTATTCCCCTATTATTGAATGAATATGTTATTTATGTAATTCAATTCATTAATATTCACTTTAACCCCTAACCTAACCTATCTCAACCACCTAACTCAGAGTTCAAACTAATCCCAACCTCTTCACCCATCCTAATCCTAATCCTAATCCTAATCCTAATCTTAAACTTTCCCTAATGATGTCACATTCCTAATCTTTGGATTAGGAATTCAATCCCTTCCCCAAAGTCAACTTTCTCAAGCCATCCTCATCCAAGTGTAGTTCTCATTAATGCCTCTTACATGCCTCATTAAGGCTCTTACAGCTTCATTAATAACCATATCTTCTAGAGTCTTCTTGGATTTTTTCCCTAAATGGTCACATTACTCCCTCTTTTCAACCCAATCATATTGTGACATTTGTCACAATATGATACACTTGAAGAAGCACAATCCATGTGCTCTCTTCTAGGTGTATCTAGGCCTCTCCTCAAGATTGCATCCTGACCCTTGATTCCTCACCCATTTTCTATAAAAGAAACCTCATTCCTTCATAATTTAATCCACCTTCCATGTAGAGTTATAATGCTATTTTGAGAGAAAATCATAAGTCCATCTTTTAAAGGAGAGTTATAATGCCAGTTTGAGATCACAGCTTGAATATTGAAGCACATCCATGAGTACACATCCATAAAAAATGGACAAATCCAATGAACAAAATGGAGTTTGAATGAGCTTGTAGGAGGTTTGCACTTTCTTCATTTAGCTTATTTCAAGTTTTCATTTTATGTCTTAGGATGTATGTAGTTTAGATTATTATTTGTTGAGTGTTTTAATTCATTATTATACTCCTTTACACCTAATTTTCATATCCTACATTTTGGCACACCCGGTGTGACCCACTTCACGGGTTCCTTTTCATTGTTTTGCTTGCAAACTAACCCTCTAAGCTAATGTGTTTTTGTTGTTTGAGTATGTTTTACAAGCTCTTATTTTCTTTTGCAGGTTGAAAAAGGAAAGAAGACTATATTCCTTCTATCTTCTTTCTACTTTCTCTCTATTACGCTTCCACGAATATCATTGATACACAAACAAGAAGACTATATTCCTTCTATCTTCTTTCTACTTTCTCTCTATTACCCATTTGTTGAAATATGGTCTATATCACTGGGACCATTATTTGTAAAAACATGGGGGAAAGACACTGTAAACCTACAATAATGCACTCTTACTAACTTTATTTTTAATAGGTCTATATGTTAGCCATCTAGTTTGGTAAAAAATCACATAATCTTTTAATTAAAAAATTTGCATTTCACTTTTTGGTGTTTAAAAAGAACAGTGTATGTACTCACATTATTTCACACTTGGTTTTGGGTTTCAAAGTCAACAAAAGTCAAAGTCAACAAAACTCAAAAGTCAACAAAAGTCAAAGTCAACAAAAGTCAAAGGTCAACAAAAGTAAAAAAGTCAACAAAAGTCAACATTTCTTTTTTTGGGCTTAAAATGAACATGTACAAAATCTCAAATGCTTTTAGGAAAATGAACAATCAAACATCTGATTTTGGGTTTAAAACTGAACAATCAAATCACACATCTTGTTTTTAGATCTTAAATTTGAACTAACTATCAAACACTTCACATTTTGGATTTTAAAATTGGACAAAGAAATCACACATTTCCTCTTGGGTTTAAAAATGAACAACTAAAATGAACTCAATCTCGAATGCATAAAGACAAATTGAACAAGGCAAACAAAATCTCACTTTGGTGCTCATAAAAAGAACAAACTTGTGAGTTTTATTTCTGCATAAATCAAACATTGCTTAAACTTATCAAAGGAATTAACCATGTGTTTGGCGTCTTTAGTGCACTTGCACAAAATCTGTAGAGTGCAACGTCACTTCATGCATTATCCTCTCCCATTGGCTTTCGTGGCCGTTGGTGCAAGAGAAAGGTGATTGTGACCGTTTGATCTTTTTTTGAATCTTCTTAGAGGGGCCTGTCTAGAAGAAGCATGAGTCCTTCTTGAGAATGAACTCAAATGGGTAAATCCTTTGGTTAGTATAGGAATAAGGTGGACTTAAAGGTCTATCTATATCCCTTCAATCTCGGGCAGGTTGTGTTCAATGGTAGTCCATACTGAGTGAATATCCTCAGCATACTAGCATGGTTGAACTAGGCTCTTAAGTGAGTCACGCCATACAAATCGATTGCGGGGACACCATGAAAATAATATCAACTAATCAATCTAGAAACCTACCTAATCCAT
Source organism: Thuja plicata (assembly GCA_018584345.1). Classification (NCBI taxonomy): domain Eukaryota; kingdom Viridiplantae; phylum Streptophyta; class Pinopsida; order Cupressales; family Cupressaceae; genus Thuja; species Thuja plicata. Next base: position 1,102,222 of record MU223516.1, on the reverse strand, counting down.
CCCTGAAATCTTGATAATCAGCTGGGAAAGGAAGATAGTAACTTCCCCAAGAAATTTGCACATTCGTGCCACCTTGAATGTTTGGAGTTGGTTAATACAACATCATAAATAGAGCCTTGTGCTTGGTGATGGCCATATTTTGATTAGATCTTGTGTGTGTGCCTATGTATGTGGACAAAGGTTTTCAAGCTCACTCAATCCTTCAGGTAGAAAGTACTTGTATGTGTTTTCAGTGTTACAAAACCTTGTGCAAAACAGTTCTCAAACATACACAAATCTGAAGGTTTTGAAATTCCTTTTGCCAAGGAGATCAACATTTCATGCTTCTTGCAAGGTTTCTTTGCCTCTTGCAAGATTGTTTGCTCACAAATTCCAAAAGTTCATCACTTGTTCCAAAAGCAAAAACAATCCAAGGCACACTTGTCGTAGTCACTGCCTACAAAAGTACCAGATTGAACTCGTGTCCTATTCAACATATCTACCAATAACAAAAGGCCATAACCAAAGAGGCCAAGAAATATCAGTATATCACTGAAATCATTGAGGTAGAAAACCACAAACTTGAGGAAATATAGGAGAGGGTCTAGTACAACTACAAAATTCTTTGATTTCTGCAGAAATTCCGCACCAAGAATGCCTTCATTCACTTTGAGTGCTCCACCAATCTAGCCTGTCATCTAATTTTTCATGCAAACACACATACTTGATTTCACACAATATGCCTAGCAGCTTCATCTCTACAATCGGTCACTCTTCCTCTTCTTAGATCACTTCACCTGCATTTAGGACTTCTCTAGTTGTCATCCCTAGAATCACATCACACATCATCCAAAGCATAATCCTAGCATAAATCTATATTCAATCCTAAACCATTCCTTAGCAATCCTAAACCATTCCTTAGCACATCCTAGTTAATCCTAAACCAATCTTAGCCAATCCTAGATCAATCCTAGCAACCCTGCATCAACCTTTAGCAATCCTTATCATCCTAGAAAGTGCATCCTTCACTTGGTATCCTAGCCTCTTTTTGAGTTGCTTACCCTTCATCCTAAGTCAAGGATCATCATCTTAGGTATCTTTAGAATGAAACACTATTCTAAGATAACCCCCTCCATCTATGAAACCTCATCACCTTGAGAAAAAGGTTAGTTCACATTGACCGAGGATCTCGTTAGCCAAAGACCACAAGTCTGTCCTAGGTTTTGATAATCATATCCACCTTGATCATACATCAGGAAAGCAATCCTTAATCAGTCTTTTTCACCAAGTCACCCTTAGTCTTTTAGGAAGCATCCCCATCATCATAGGTAGCGTCATCCTAGATCATCATCTTAGCACCATCATCCTTAGCTTCCTAGGAACATCCTTTCATTACATCTTACACCTCATATCTCCTTAGGCTAATCATTTCATGCCATCTATTACACAAGCCACTAACAAGAGGAAGAACATGGATCCTAATCTTTGAGCTAGTTGATCTAATCCCATGATTTATGACACTAATGCTATGGTCTCCTATGCACCTCAGCCCAATGAACAAACTAAGCACATTTGGGTAGACACTACTGAGACTCCCACCATGAGCACCATAGAGACATTTATCAATAATCCAGGGCTTGTCGACATGGTGAACGCCATGAGTGGATGCAACAATAGTTAGGTACTTGCAGATATCCAGCAAAGAGGAATCCAATTGCCACCTTGTCTCATACCAATGCTTATAATGTGACCTATGGCACTCCCAGGAGAATTTCCTCATCCCATCAGGAACACAGTCATTGATCCCCTTCAATGAGCTTTACAAGTGGGAAGTCTCATCTCACAAATCATACAACATACCATCTCACCATCCATCATGCATACTACACCAAAATCCACCCCATTTTCCATCATGGGAGCCCCACCTCCTCCACCATCAGCAACACAAGAGGAAACCCCCATTGTCACACAAATACCTACACCTATCTAATCCACAGATGCTCCATCCTCAAAAACCTTCCCTCCATTTGTGGCATAATTCCCACCACCACCAGTCATCACTCAACAAGCTAGCACTCCACCAACCACCACTCAACCCATCCAAACTGCATCACCCAGCTCACAATCGCAAAAAACATAAAGCATCAATGTCACACTACCTACTTCCACTCTAGCTTCCATTCCTACATCGCATCACTAGCAACTATTATTCACTACAGGCATGCCACACACAAATCATCTAAATCAGCCTATGTTCCCACAAGCATCCACTTTTCATGCACAACCCACAACACACTCGCAACACATACCAGCACTTCTTCTGCAAGCATCATCCAACCCAATTCCTCCATTATTTGGCCAAGCAGCACAAGGTGCTTCATCTTCTGCATGGAACTATTCTCAAGCACAACCTATCGAAAATATGTTCGCATCCCAACAGAAGCAAAAACCTATCCAATAGCAACAACAACCTATCCAACAACAACCAATCCAATAGTAGCAACAACCCATCCAGCAACAACAACCTATCCAACCACAATAAAAACCTATCTAGTAGCTGTGTGTGTTAAAATGTGCACCTGTTATCTGCAATACGACACTTCAATAGATCATTGCATTAGTGAAAAACATGGTTAGAAGAGCATATAAAACACTAACATTGACCTATTTCTTTCTAACTAAGAAGAGTATGAAAAGTAACATAACAACCCTTAGATTATGCTACTATCAGTGACATATATGACTTAGAATGAAATATTTGAGTTAAAACAAGTCAGATATCTCCTAAACATGCATTCTAGCTCTAAAAATCATGAAAATAACAATGCATAAACATGAAATCTCAAATATGATATGAATCTATATTTATTCTAACATAACAATGTATTTTCCTCTAAAATTATGGGCTTATTTGTGCTCTAAAATGACTTCTATTTATAGAAGAAATGAGAAGAGAGAGGGGGGACAAGGTGCATTAATGGAGTTGTGAAACTCATGAATGGGGTGTAAGAGGAAATAAATGTCAAAGGAATTCAATAGGGCATGGTGGGAGGAATCTCCATTAATGAAACATTAATGAGAGCATTCAAGAGGCATGGAAGGGTGTAAAAGGGTGGCTTGAGAAAGTGGACTTGGAGAGAGTCAAGCTTGAGAAAGTTGACTCTCCCAAGTGTGTTGAGTTCCTAATCACCCCCTAATGGAATGTGACAACATTAGGAGGTGGGTTAGGATAGAATTAGGATTATGATTAGATTAGCATGAGGGAATAGGTTGGGATGGGTTAGAACCTAGGGTAGAAGTGGTTGAGATAGGTTAGCTTGGGGTTTAGGGGAATATAAATGAAATGTATTATTTAAAATAATTCATAAATATATAGGATTTAATTATTTAAGCATTTTATTACTTTTTTAATAATTAAGGGGACTATAGCCATTTTAATTAAATTAATTAGACTAGGGGAATGGGTTCATTTGCAAGTGAGAAATTGATTTAGGATTTATTTAATTCCTTGTAAATTAATCATTTCTAGCCATGTATTTGATTGATTTTGATTTTGGCTAAAAGTAAATAATTTAGTGATTTGATCGCTTTAGGAGATTAAATTGATTTCAAAAGAATTATGCCAAGCAGTAATAGGGTCATTTGGACATAATTGGGTGTATGATCACACTTAGGAAAAAAAGGGTCTATAGTCAAAGCATACCAAATCCAGGTGATTACATTTGCCCCTCTTTGAATTGATGTGTGAGCAGCGCATTGATTCAAAACAAGTTTTTGATTTTGACTTCAGAAAGATTGAGAATTTCATTCTTGGTTGTTGAACGAAATGCTGATGAGATCAGTCTCACACTTGATTGAACTTAAACTGGTAGAATTGACTTTGAACTTGGTTGTCATACAAAGGTCAATAAAAGATCTTAAAGATACCAATTCTAAACTTGGTTGTCATCCAAGAGTTAGTATGAAGCTGCCAAGAGCTTAGTAAGAATCTTTTAAAATGAGGAAACACAAGATATGCAGCTTATTAGAGAAAAATCTTTCTATCCAACAGTTTTGACTTAGTCAAGGAAACTGTCATGCCCCTAGTTGTTTAATAACTAAGTCATTTTTAATGTTGTTTTGAGCAAGAATTTGATTGAAATGTAGTGTGATCATGCCCCCTCGGGAACAAAATCAAAGGAAAGAAATACAATCCCTCAATTGAAATGATGTATCACTTGCAGGAAGCGGTTAGGGAAAGAAATAATGGTTTAGAAGAAGGAAAGGAAGTGTGTTTAAGAGTTTAAACACACATGAACCAAGTTAATTACATTTAAAATGTGAGTTCAGTTTTGTTCCCGATTGATCAAAGATTTTGGTATCATGGATATGTAAATATCTTGGATTTTAGGTGAAGAATAGAATGGAGTTTGATCTCAAATCCCAATTTTGTTCTTTCAAAAATGAATCAGGAAATCTCTAAATGCATCTATATGCAGACTCTTGGGACTTTGTCATTGTTTTGTAGATATTATAGCATTTTATCATCATTGGGCATTTTTTGGAATAAATACCACCTGATACTACAACCATCACTAATACCCACTAATATTATGACAATATGAATACTATATTTTATTGAAATGTCAGAGATAGACTTAGGCATCAAGACATAGAAGCCAGGATAACAAAAAAGTCACCTTCCTTTTATTATATCACACTCTATGTAAGGCAAGATTTTGGACCCGCAATGACCTTGAAAATTCATATCCTAGGGTACATTATGCTTTGCATACCTTAGTGAGAATATGAATCAAAAAATAGACAAGGAAATTGTTCCAACCTCACCATAGTTTACACATAAAAAAGATCAAGATATATGCGACTATCCACTCTGGGTGGCAACTCTTACCATAAACATCCAAGTTAGGTGAAATTTATAGGATCATTTGAAACAATCACTATACACAGAAAACCAAGAAAATGTTATACCCCACATCCTTGTGACTCTTTGTCTTTGCGTAGACGTCATGGAGTAACTCGGAAGACATAACAACTATCAACCGTTAATCAATCAAATAAAATTTATAACTGCTTAGATGCCCCTAGTTAAAACATCATCAGGACATAAAAGAGTCATAATCAAACCAATATCAAACTGTGTTTAGGTAGTATTGAGAAATACTACTGATTCATTTTTCAAGCACAGTAGAAATTCTTCAATCAAAAGTTGAAATTCAAGCAAATATGGGTTCTATGTCTATGTACACCTGTCTTCCTATTTGTAATCCAATGTAGGTCTTAGGAACACTGTTTCATGTTAGTGCAATGTTTGTGCCAGCCTTGTTTTGTGAAAGTGCTAATTTGGTGCAAGTATCGAGTATCTGATGACATATAACTGATTGAATATTTGATAATGTTAAATTGAAGATAATGCAAGACATTAAATTAGTTAATGGTTTGTATTGTCATTGATGTCAACTTGATATCATCTGTACAGTCATGTACATAATGCCAAAGACTTTAGAGAATCAATGGAATAAATATTATGCCTTCAGTAATACATAAAAGTCAAGTATTCACTAAATTGATAGATAACACTGACAGAGTGCACACCATCGGTAATGGAAAAGAACCAAAGTCACAGTGATACCCAATGAGAAGAGAATAGTATTTCTCAATGAAGAAAAGTCACAGGATGCCCAACAAGCTAAGAACAAAGTTACCCAACGAGTAAAATCCAATGATGCCTGACAGACGGAGATCCTGAAGCTGACTGGAGTGACACCAATGAAACTGGAAGTTATCACTAACGACTAATTGCAGAGTTGACTGACGGAACAAAGAGTTCAGAAAATGACAAAATATCTAGTTGGAAAGAGCTAAAGATAGACTTAACTAGTTGTTTTCATTGTTTTATTTTCCAGAGTTAAGTGATTGATTTAAAGCTGATTTTTATAGTTGGCAAGAAGATAACTATGAGATAAATCAGGAGTTATGCTTTAAATCAGATTGGTTGGATTGTTTTTCACGCAAAGAATCAAGAATCAAGAAATGATGAATATCATGTCTATATAAGAGAAAATCATTATTCATTTCTGTAATCACATGGAGGGGAGTGAATAGCAAGAGGATGCTGAAGAGAAACTGATTAAGGATAACTTCATACAGTCCTAATCAATCGAGCTGAGGGAGAGCTAAAAAATTCTACAGACACTGATGAACAGTGAAGCACAACATCAAAGAGAAGAAAGTGTGGAGCACAAAGAATTGAATTTATACATTGATCAAAGAGGTAATGTACTTAAATACATCTCAAAATCCACAATTCAAGTTGAATTAGAAATAGGTCATTGTGTTTTAGTATAACCATTGAAGCATCAAGTCTCTTAACAGAGTAGGACTTAACAGTCTTCTATATATTGAGGTACATCCCAAAGAGTGCCAAAAGGTTGATTCATGAAAGTAGCATTGGACTTGCCAGATACCTGTTGACATTCTAAGAAGGAGGCTGATTCAAGGATGGTAGCAAATAGATGCTCGATGCTAAGTGACAATTGTATGTGGTAGATTTTTCCTTGTTAATCAACCATACACTTCAAAATAGTCCTTCTTCATCAGATACACACAAGAATGAATATGAGATTATTCATCTTTCCTGTCTGTATGATTCAACCTGTTGCCTTCTATCCAGACGGGGTTTTCAAAATAGCTCTCAGAACGAGAGTCTCACAACCATAGACCAATCTAGGAATGAAGGATTTTTCTCCATGAATACCATGCAATGTAAGATTATTCTAAGAATTGAAAGATGCAAGCTTAATTTAAAACACATGATTGCAATGCAATTATTTTAGAAATTGAAATTATTCTATTGCAATTGAAAGCTTTTAACTAGAAATGAGGTGATAAAAATGTAGAAATAATTTAGTATCCTAACGATGCATATTTTCTCCAGGGGTTTTGAATGAGGAATGAGAGTTCTTTTATAGACTCAAAGGTGATCAGAATATAAAATTTCCTCTTTGAAATAAAACAGATAGAAAAGCCAATTTAAATTAGAAAGCTTTCTTTAAAAGAAATCAATAAATTGTTTTCCCTTTGCTTTAACTATTTTTTTTTTAATTGTTTTATTTGATTTAAGTGTTTTCTTTCTTTGATTTAAAGCACAGTTAATTCAAAACTTCTATTTCTGAACAGAGAGAAGATTTTGTTGACAATATTTAATTAATTAAATAAATATGACCCCATAATTGCTTTTTCTCAATTATCTAAATAATTAAATTCAATTATTGAAAGCGAGGATATTTATTTAATAATTAAATATCATTTAATTCCCTTTTATGTGTCTTAGCTAAAAAGGGTGAATTTAATTTAATTAAAGTGCTAGGACTTTATAATTAAATTAATTTGATCATAAGGTTTGTTTAGCCAATAGATATTTAGGAATTAAATATAATGTATGATTGATGCAAATTTAGGATTTTTTGCATTTGACACTCAGGTTGAGTAGAGTCAGTTAAAACTTAGAATTGCCTAGTATAATAGGACTTTGACGATTCAGAAGAATGACAAATGCAACAAAATTGGTTAGGGTTGCAAGATGCCAATTTTGGGGTGTTACATTTTGCCCCTCTTTGAATTGATGTGCAAGCAGTGCATTGATTCAAAAAATAGTCTGATGCCTAAAGCACATAAGAATAGATTTGAATATTGGTGATGTAAAGATGGATTGATAAAGATTACAGAGCCATCTCCAGGATAGAGCTTGACTCTCCAAATTATAGGTTAGATTGCCAAGACATCGGTCAAATAGAGTTTTTGAGGATCATCTCCAGAATGAAGCTTGATCCCCAGGGATCCGGGTTAGAATGCCCCAATACCTAATAGATTGAGATTTTGAGAATGATCTCTAGAACGAAGCTTGATCCTCAAGGATCCGGGTTAGAATGCCTCGATACCTAAATAGATTGATATCTTTCACAAGGTTGTCCCTAGAACAAGGCTCAACCTTCAGGAGTTGAGGTTAGATTGCCCTGATACCTTTCCAATAAGATAATCAATAGATATTTTAGGACTATCTCCAGAATGAAGCTTAGTCCCCCAATATCTAGGTTACAATGCCAAGACACTGGTTAGATTGACATCTTTCACAAGGCTATTCCCAGAACGAGGCTTAACCTTCAGGAGTCAGGGTTAGATTGCCTCGATACCTATCTCAAAAGATAGTAAATAGAGATTTAGAATTATCTCCAAAGCGGAGCTTGATTATCAAGAGTCAGGGTTAGATTGCCCCGATACCTGTCCCAAAAGATAGTTTTTTTAGAACCATCTCCAGAATGGAGCTTGATCCTCAAGAATTTGATTTAGATTGCTCAGATACTTAATACATGACAAGATGTAAGGGGTAATGATGCCCCTATTGATTAAAAGTCATGGAACACCCAATTTTGACTATGAGGTATGAAAAACTGAACATGCCCCAAGTGATGAGATGCCCCTAGGAATGAGGACTTTTGAAAATCATATCAGCTTGATTGGAATAGATTCAATGATGTAATCATCCCGCCCCCTCGGGAGTGAATGGAAAGATGACACACCATAATGATGATGGAGAGAAAAAAATTGTAGATAAATGTTGAATCAGAAATCAAGAAGAACTCAAAACATATTATGGAAGAATTCAGAAGATTCAGAATGTATTTTGAGTGATTTTGAGGTCTGGTTGACCAAGTTTGACTAGGGTTGACCACTGTTGACTAGAGTTGACTTTTGATGAAAAAGCCAAAGATTTGAGAACATAATGATAAGATATGATTTTGACAAGAAAGCGATGTTATAAAGTTGACTACACAAGTGTCTGATCACGTCGGTCCCAAAAATAATAAAATGTGATTTTGAGCTATATAGAAGTGTCAGATTTCAATTTCAATCACAAAAATGGATTCAGAGTGGTCAAATTAGGTAATGGTGAAGTTTTTGCACAAAATAGAGAACTTTGAAAAATTAGGTCAAAACCTATATAAGGATGAAAATGTCATTTTCAAATAATTTCAACCTTTTGACTTTTGTGAATTGAGCTCTGAACAAAAATGGTGGTCCCCTACAGCACACATCAATTCAAGTGATATAGGAGGCATAGTCGGCCCACAGCATACGGACCTCCAGTAAGTAGTCGACAAACCTCTCTGCATTTCAAATTTCATTGATTTCTGTCATTTTTTCATTATTTTCCGCATTTCTAGGAAATGGTTCGCGGGTTTTTGTGTGAAGAAGTAGTTTCTTCGCATGGCCTATAGGGAAATATCACATGACAAAACTCCATTTCGCACCATTCAGTGGGAGATATCGCGTGGGAGAGTACCCATGTTCACACGAGAAACCCTTCCATATGGTGTTTTCTCATGTGAGACGTCATTAAAGTTTGCATGAAATTCAAATGTTGCGTGACCCAAAAACCACCTTCGCGCGAAAGAGAACTTTGTCGCACGAAAATTTGCTTCTTTGCATGGGAAAAAGTGAACAATTAGAACATGAAATTAGTGTGTGTCATGTCCAATAGAATTTGTGTCAGTGTTGTTACTGTCTGTAGAATGTCTTTAATGCGTTATTGTGTCATTATGCGTTGATTATCTCAGATTATTGATCATGTACTATTGTTTGTATGTCTTGCAGGTCAACTTTCCAGACATTGCCTTCTGATCACACCACCCAGCTATTAGCAGATTAGTATCAGAGTTAGATGATGTAGAGACAGCACATTTGGGTACTTTGGGCCTATCCACTCTATGTGATATACCCGAGATTCAGTTAAATCATGGATTACTAGGAGCACTTGTTGAGTGTTTCCATTTAGAGACGAACACCTTTTATGTGCCATAGGGCGAGATGACCGTGACCCCTGAGGACATCTACTGGATACTAAGGATCCCATTTCACAGAGCCAGGGTAGAGTATGAGGTGTAGCCCAGGTCAGGGAAACTAGCCTTGAGAGAGATATTACAGGATGACCTCGTCATGGGGAGAGCTATCCCATGGGAGGATCTGATCAATGAGTATGGACCGACACACAGGTTGACAGTGGTGTTAGCATACTTCTTTGGGTGCTATTTGATGCCTAATTGTGGACAACATAGTTTGGAGTGTGGCTGGGGCAGGATGCTTCAACAGTTGTTAGCAGAACCCCAACATTATGGATGGGGTCAGTGCATGTTGGCCCACATGTATCATGAGATGCATGAGATCACCTATCAAGAGGCAAAGAGTATGGTAGCTAGGGTGTTCATATTATAGGTATGAGCCTGGGAGCATCTTCCCATGACTAGGCTGATATGCGAGGATATGAGGCAGCCTCTAGAGCCTTATATATGCAGATAGAGAGGGATGATTACTCAGCCAGTGTTGGGTAAGATAGATCAGTGGTAGGCCTAGCTCAATGACTTACCTGTAATGGTCTGGAGACTGTGGAGACTCACAAAGGCATGGGATGATGCTACAGAGTAGCTCAGTCATATGTTTTGTTTATGCATGGTGATTGGTTGTGCTATCATAGTGATAGAGAGATTCCCATAGAAGCAGGTATGGCGGTAGTTCGACCATCCTCAGGACATATCTCAGGAGTACATGACATATGCCAGATTCATAGATGAGGTGAGGAGAGGATGGCTGTCGAAGCTAGACTATGGACACACTATGATTGATATTCGAGCATTGGCCCGAGTACAGTGGGATTATCTGAGGGACGTGGCAGATGGTGGCATGACCGTAGAGTATAAGGAGCATTTTATCACCCATCTATTCCCTAGGTTCATGGATCTAGTCGAGATGGTAGGCTGAGGACAGGTAGTGCCACCACAGGTGGTGCAACAACAGGTAGTATAGTAGCAAGTGTTGATGCCCCCACCATAGCTGAGAGCACAGCCAGGGGTACAATAGGGTCCCTATCCCCAGAAAGTACAGGTGGACATCCCTGCTTGACATATGGGGATGGATGTTGGGGCCAGTGGTAGTGGTAGTACGAGACAATCCCAATGATGGACTGTTGAGCCAACAATTGAGGATCAGTAGGTACCCCCATAGGAGGAGGTGCAGTAGGAGGATCCTATGCAGGAGGATTAGCCTGCGCAAGATCCAGCACAGGATCCCCAGTGACAGTCTCAGGAGAGAGTTTGACAACACTTGAGACAGGTCAAATATCTACAGATATAGGTGGCCATGCGAGATGCATGACTTTTGGATAGAGATTGAGAGATACAGGATCTTCAAGAGTAGCTATGGGCAACGCAGGAGGAGATCCGACATCAGACGGTGCGAGCGGTGTATTATTATGCGTCATATATAGGGGTGGTTCCTGACAAGGCATCATA
>MU223516.1:1074394-1090576 GCA_018584345.1 Thuja plicata | reverse complement strand
TATATATATATATATATATAAGCTCATCGTTTGGTATCATCACATGTGTCATATTGTCTTTTATGAGATGTTTCCTATATGATTAGATGTTTTAGATGATTAGAATGTATGCAAATGTATGAACATGTTTGGAATATATGTAAATTTATGAAATGCACATGTTATGTATGTATGTAGATGATTTAGGTAAATGCAAATATGAATGAGAGATGCAAAATGCAATGTGTAGATGATAATGAGTTGTAAATATGAATATGTACATGTTACTAACATCTCATACAAGATGACAAATGCTAGCCAAAAGATTATGTGAAGGATCAAGAGTGAGGATCGAACACATGTGCAGTCATGATGAAACCAAGACAGTGAAGAAGAACTCCCCAATGTATGAACCTAGGAGAATGTGAAGAAGAGAACACTGAATTGCTGCCACAATGCAAGTCTAGAATGAAAATGAAATCCTATGCTATATGCAATATGAAAATGCAATTCTAGGACATGGTAGTAAGACCCATCGTAAAATCATCATCATTGAGCATTTTTTGGAACATCAAAGTTGATACAACCCTTACTGGTGCCACAATGCAACCATAAGGATATGAATATGACTTTTCATTGGATAAAATGTAGAAAACAAATATAAGCACTAGGGCACAAAAGCCAAGATGACCTGAACATTGTTTCCAATTAATGTTGCAAGAGTGCACTAGTATCAAGGCATTCAAATCCAAGATAACCATGAGTGCGATCATGTGTAAACAAATAAAGCAATAACAAATAGAGAAATAACAGACAAGGAGATAATATCAACCTCACCATGGCATGCAAATAAACAAGATTGAGGGATGTGAGGCTATTCCACCTTAGTGTGGGAGCTCTTATCACATACACCCTATTTATTTGACATTGCCAAATCATCGGGACTACACCAACAAGCAGTAGACAAAGAAAATATTAATAAAATTCATGAGAATAGACAACATACAAAGAAAGATTCAATCATAGCTCAGCCAATTTCAAAGTTTTTGAATATGTATGTGTAGAGGTGTTGAAAAACACCATTGTGCTTGTGAGTGCATTGTGTTTGATTGTTATCGACAGGTGTTTACATTTGAGATATCCGATGTGTGTTAAAAAACATAGATGTGTCCAAAGATAGTGTTAAAAAACACTGTTTATGGTGGTGTTGAAAAACACCAGTTTGTGTTAGTAGCGAGTTGTCCTTGAGAAGTGACAAGATTACTGACTCAGGTGTAAACCAAATATGTGATCAAATGGGGGACCCATGCCCCCAAGTAATGATGACCGACTTGACATTTTTTGTGAGGAAAAACTAGATGTGGCTTCCCCCAGGCATATCTTGTTGAATTGATGTCAAGTCAGGAGGGTTTGCAAAGGAACCAAAGTGTCACGAAAGTGACCAGATATCGATAGATAGAGCGTTTGAGTGTAACTCTAACTATAACGAATGTGAGAAATCTCCATAGTATAGTGATAGTAGATAGACACAATGAGAACCACTGGTGACTGACATAAGAGAGATGCTCAAGTGAAGAGATCATAGGACTAGATAGACATCACTAGGCAGATGTAGTGAGAACCACTGGTGACTGATGTTAGGGAGATTCTCAAGGAAAGAGAACTCAGTATAAGCTAAGTGATAGTAGGTAGATGTAGTGAGAGCCACTAGTGACTATCACAAAGTAGATCCTCAAAAGGTAATAGGAAAATACCCCCTAGACCAGGAGGGTTTCTGTGAGAGTATGACCAGTTTCAATCCATGTAAGTTGGTGTCTTGATGGGAAATAGAAAGTAAATGTAAGCAGTAAAGTAGGAAAGCAACAATGCAGGAAAGCAAATGCATAAAGCCAAGTGGTGCTATGATAGATATAGCAATGTGGAACAAGAGGTGCTTGTTTACCAGGTTTTCACCTTCTTCACAGAAATTATCTTTTTTCTACCATGACACCTGTTTGCTAGGTTTTCATCAATGGCACCTTTTTTTCTTTTTCTCTTTTTTTGTATTTTTTAATTTTTTAATGTTTTTGAATTTTTGGAATATATAATTTTTTTTGAGATACATCAAAGTTCCTATTACTAGGTTTTAACTAAGATGATCATTTTTCAGGACATTTTTAGATTTTTATAATTTTTTTAGGACTTTACTATATACATGAGTACACTGAAGATATCTCAGCTGTAGAACCGCTTCAGATGAAGAGCATTGATGGGCTCTTTGAGTTGTTCTCTTTCAGTAGTAGAAATTTGATAGGTGCCAAACGCAAACACTGCAGTGAAAACATATGGACTGAGCCAATTTGGTTCAAATTTCCCGTTTTGGATCTGATGCTGTTGATTCTTAGGGTTCTCCCTCAGAACGAGGTCACCAGCTTGGAAATACCTTGGTCTGACCTTCTTGTTATAGCTCTTGGACATCCTTTTTTGGTATGCTCTAAGGTGATCGAATGCCATTTGTTGATGTTCATCAAGTAGTTCTAGCTCTTGTAGCCGAGATATTTTGTTATCTTCATCAGTAATGAGGCCTTTCAGGGAGACTCACAGAGAAGGAATCTCAACCTTAATTGGTAACACAACATCTGCTCTATAAACCAAAGCATAGGGAGTAGCCCATGTTGGTGTTCTTATGCTTGTCCTATATGCCCAAAGAGCTGGATTGATTCAGAGATGCCAATCTCATCTGGATTTTTGCACCATGTGATGTAGGATTTTAAGGATTGTCTTGTTGGATGCTTTTGCCTGTCCATTACCCTGAGGATAATAGATGGAAGACCAATGCTGAGTAATTTTAAACTTAGAGCATAGCTTTGTCAAATCCTTGTTTTTGAATTGTCCCCCATTATCAGTGATTATTACTGAGGGTACACTATGCCTATAGATGATGTAGTTGAGAATGAACATAGCTACTGATTTTCCATTGGCAACAGTGAGAGGTACTACCTCCACCCACTTGGTAAAATAGTCTGTAGCTGTGGTTATGAACTTATGTCCATTTGAGGATGAGGGGTAAATCTGACCCACCAAGTCAAAGGCCCATTGTTGAAATGGCCAAAATTTAATGAAGGGAATAAGCTCCTTGGCTAGAGAATGAATCAGATTACCATGTAGTTGACATTGTTTGCAAGACTTAGCAAACTATGTAGCTTCTTTTTCCATATCTGGCTAATAGTAACCAGCTCTAATAAGTTTACGGGCCAATGTCAGGCTGTTAGAGTGGGACCCATAGATTCCTTCATGCACCTCTACCAACGCACATTTGGACTCATCACATTCTAAACACCTAAGGAGGGTGTCATCTAGACCGTGTCTATACAAGTCATTAGCGATGATGATGAACCGTGAAGTACTGCGGATTAAGTGACATTTCTCATTCTAGGTGTAAGGATCTGGAACAATATACAAAGGTAAGAAAAGATATGATGGTAGCGAGATGAGTCATGTCCAATGATAGAACAAATCATTCAGGAATCAGGGGAATCATAGGCTGGGCAGCGTAATGTCTCCACTAGGAATTCATGTCGAAAATCATTTTCTGGCATCTGTAGCATGGGGGCAAGAGTAGCCATGGCATCTACTACTTTATTATCTATCCTTGGAACTTGTTGAAATGTGATATGAGTAAAATACTCTTTGAGATCATCAACTAAATGTTTATAAGGCACCAACTTGTCATCCTTTGTCTGATAGATATCATTTGCTTGATTGATGACTAACTGTGAATTTCAAAGAGCATTGAGTTCCTCTACTTGCCACTCAAGGGTGATATTCATACCATCGATTAAGGATTCATACTTAGAAATGTTATTTGTACAAGGAAACAACATCTTATATTCTTTTGGTAAAGAGTACCTTTGAGGTGTAAGGAACAGTATCCCAGCACCTGACCCCTGTTGGGTAAATGAACCATCAAAAAACATAGTTCATGATTGATGTGTGAGAAGTAATAGCGACTCATCTAGGAATTCAATGTGTAATGGTTGATGATCCACTAGAGGTGCTTCTGCCAACTGATCTACAATCACTTTCCCTTTGATGGCTTTCCTTTCTACATACTCAATATCAAATTCACTGAGAAGCATGACCCATTTAGCTAGTCTACCTGTGAGGGTTGCTTTACTAAGAAAATATTTTAGAGGGTCAATTTTAGCAATTAGGCATGTAGTATGAGCCAACATATAGTGTCACAATTTTTTTTAAGTGAACACGATAGCAAGGCAAGCCTTCTCTATAGCATAATATTTTGTTTCATATGAGACCAGAGTTCTACTAATGTAATAGATAGCCCTTTCTTTGTTGTGCTGATCTTCTTGAGCCAATAGGATACCCAATGATGCATTTGTAGCAGAGATATAAAGTATAAGTGGCTTCCCATGAATAGGAGGCATCAATATTGGTGGGTTCCCAAGATACTATTTGATTTGTGTGAACCCTTCATCACATTCCTTGTTCCATTGGTAAGTCACACCTTTGTGTAAAGTCTTGGTGAATGGTTGTGATTTGTCCACTAGTTGTGAGATAAAACATCGGATAGACTATAGTCGGCCTTGAAGTCCTCTCATTTGTTTGATATTCTTTGGTGGTGGCATTTCCATGATAGCTTAAAGGTGTGACTTACCAATGGAAGGGTTCCCAAGATACTATTTGATTTGTGTGAACCCTTCATCACATTCCTTGTTCCATTGGTAAGTGACACCTTTGTGTAAAGTCTTGGTGAATGGTTGTGATTTGTCCACCAGTTGTGAGATAAAATGTCGGATAGACTATAGTCAACCTTGAAGTCCTCTCATTTGTTTGATATTCTTTGGTGGTGGCATTTCCATGATAACTTAAAGGTGTGACTTACCAGTGGCTTCCCATGAATAGGAGGCATCAAGATTGGTGGGTTCCCAAGATACTATTTGATTTGTGTGAACCCTTCATCACATTCCTTATTCCATAATGAAGAGTATCCCAACACCTGACCTCTGTTGGGTAAATGAACCATCAAAAAATGTAGTCCATGATCGATGTGTGAGAAGTAATAGGGACTCATCTAGGAATTCAATGTGCAATGGTTGATGATCCACTAGAGGTGATTTTGTAGCCAATAGGATACCCAATGATGCATCTGTAGCAGAGATATAAAGTATAAGTGGCTTCCTATGAATAGGAGGCATCAAGATTGGTGGGTTCCCAAGATACTATTTGATTTTTGTGAACCCTTCATCACATTCCTTGTTCCATTGGTAAGTCACACCTTTGTGTAAAGTCTTGGTGAATGGTTGTGATTTGTCCATCAGTTGTGAGATAAAATGTCAGATAGACTGTAGTCAGCCTTGAAGTCCTCTCATTTGTTTGATATTCTTTGGTGCTAGCATTTCCATGATAGCTTGTACTTTTGTAGGATCCACTTTGATGCCTTTGGAAGAGATGATATAGCCAAGCAATTTTCCAGATGTTAGGCCAAATGCATATTTCTTAGGATTGAGCCTCAGACTGAACTGTTCCATATGATCTAATATAGGACCTAGATTTGCAAGATGCTTCTTTCGGTACATGCTCTTAGCTAAAGTGTCATCCACATCATCTTCCATTATTTTATGTACCATGTCATGAAATATAGTAGTAACAACTCTCTGATATGTAGCACCATCATTTTTGAGTCCAAAGGGCATGACATTCCAATAGAAAGTGCCCCAGGCACACGTGAAAGTAGTTTTCTATTGGTCCTCTGGCATAATTTTTATCTGGTTGTAGCCAGAGAAACCATCCATTAGTGAGTACATTTCATACCCTACGGTCATATCTACAATCATATCAATATTAGGCAATGGAAAATCATCCTTAGGACATGCCAAATTGAAGTCTCTAAAGTATGTGTAGACTTGTATGGATTTATCATGTTTTGATACTGGAACAATATTAGAGATCCATTCGGCATAGTCAATTACTCTGATAAACACTGCCTTAAGGAGTTTCTCCAATTTAGCTTTGACAAGTAGAGCTACATGTGGATGCATTTTTTGAAGCTTCTGCTTGACAGGCTTAACACTTGGTGCAATGGATAAATGGTGCATGATTAGATTAGGGTCTAATCCTGGCATGTCTTTATATTTCCATGAAAATTTTATCTTTTTTCTTCTGAAGAATGTAGTGAATTCCTCTCTTTCTGCCTTTGATAGTGATTGTGCCAAGTGAATGATCTGAGGTTTAGCTTCTGTACCCAAGTTGATAGGTTGAGTTGGTTCAATAAGCATAGATGATCACTCCTGGAAATGACTCAAAAGTGCATCAAGTATCTCATCCTCGGGTGCCTCAAAGAGGTTTTCACCCTTGGATACGTATTTTATTTTGACTGTTTTAGGCTCTAATACTGCTACAATGTGGTCTTCACCATCAAAGCATCTATTTTTTCTTCTTTTGATTTTGTGACTAAGATACTTGATGTTAGCCTCAATCATGTTGACACTTTCTTTGTTAGTGGAGGACGTTACCAGTTTGACATCATGTAGGTAACAGGCAAGAGCGTAATCATTCTAGAACATAAGGACTTCATTAGATGGGAAGGTAGAGTTCTAATTTATAAGCTCAGGATGGAAAAGTGAAAGAGGAGTGACGGGTTCAAGTGTGTTCACGGTATAATCATCAAAAGCATGGACAAGAAAGTCAAGAACTAAAGTGATCTCATCCAGAGGTATAGTCAAATTCCTTTGATTCCTAGCAACCACAGTAGACAACATGTTAACATCTATGGAGTTAAACTTGTTTAACCTGACAGTAGACCCTTCACCTACTTCGAGAATATTTTCATATGTGTTAGTTATATCTGTATCTCTGTCAAAGGTGGCATATGACAAGTTGTCAAACTCATATTCATGAGAGTCTATTTCATCATTAGGTGTCATATCAAGAACATGAGTGAAATCAACCCTTTGTCCCCAGTTGGGATGCATTCTACCTAGAACCTCTGATATAGTTTGATGAGCACATTTTGAACTAGGTGCCTCATTAGTGTTTGTAGTACTAGTTGCCTCTTGTGTAGTGAGAAGTGACTGGGATTCCTATTCAAACTATTCTTGAAAGTGTGGTGGTATGTATAAATCACCTTGATGTCCTAGATTTAAAGTATATATATTTCTTTCCACTCCTCATAAGTTAATGGAGTAAAGGAAGTGGTGTCATCAGAATCACTGTCAGTGTCTACTGTATTGACACATGGGATAAAGTCATCTAGGTCAGAAAAAAATGTTTCCTAGTCTAGAGGAATAGGATAAGGAAAACTATCCTCATCAGAGCTATCTTCAGATTCTTCAGTTTTAGATGTTTCTTCAGGTATTGGTTGTTTATCTTCTTAAGGTACGAACTTGTTTATCCCCTGTTGAAATGTGAGTTTCTGGAAGCCTATACATGTAGAGTCACATGTTCTAAGACCAATAGCTTCAAGTGGTGCAATCAAGGCATTATGATTCGCACATATGGGACCATTTCCTTTGTAGCCAAAATGTTCCATAATGGTTAGACCTTTTCCATATTGTTCAGGTTTTATGTCATAAGGAGGAGTAGTTTGTTCAGAATTGACTTCTCCTTTATAGATTCAAGCTTTGATAGCTCTATTTTTAGCTTCTTCTTCTAATGGTACTGTGGCTTGTACAAAGGTACCACCATAATTTGTTGGAGGAGGAACCATAGAAGGTTTAGTGATCTTAGAAGGTCTCCCAAAAGAACATGGAGACAAAGGCAAAGATGTAATAGATAGCACAGGTTCAATCTGATATCCTCCCATGTCAGTTTCTTTGAGTGTCAAACTCTTTTCCATTTCTTTTAATTTAGTCTCAAGAAGTTCAATAGATTCTTTGTTGGTAGGCACAAAGATATTAGTAGATTTTGTGAGGGCATTGCAATCATAGTGTGTATTAATGGGTATAGTCACTTTAGATCCTTGGAATGATAACTTAATGCACTGCTGGTATGTGGAAGGGACAACTTGCATTTCATGGATCCATGTCCTTCCTGGCAGAATATTGTATGCCAAAGGGATGTCAAGCACTTGACAAATAACATCTCATTCAACAGGGCCAACTCTGATTGGTAACACAACTAGCCTCTTAGATTTACATTCTTCCTCATCATAGGCCTTAATAGTAATCTTTTTGTGAGCATCAATGCAATCTTCGCTATAGCTTGACTCAGTAAGGAAACTAGCAGAACAAATATTGAGGCCAACATTGTTATCTATGAGAACACGATGAACATGCTTTGGACCTATCATGACTTCAATGTGTAGAGTTTTATTATGTAGGTGACTCAAAGAATGGTCATCTTCCTCAAAGAAAGACAAATAATGGGAGGAGGTCAAGTGACCTACCATGGACTGAAACCAGTTGAGATCAAGATCTTTCAGGACATTTTCCTCAGTGAGGGCTTTGTCCAGGATTTCCCTATGAGTAGGGGATATTTTTAATAACTCAAAAATAGTTATTTGAGCATTAGTACATTGTAATTGATCAATAATGTTGTAATTGGTAGCATTAGATGACGAACCCACTTTTGGCTTCTTATTGGTAGAGTCAACCTTAGCTTTGTCTGAAGGTTGAGTTGATGTAGACATAGAAGGCTTAGGGATTTTGAGGATGATCTTAGTGTGAGATTGAGTAACAACGTTAGCACTGACTTGAGACTATTCTTATTCAGAAGACTGAGGCATAGACCCTTGCAAAATGAAAGGTGTTTTGGACATGGAAGTATCTTCCCTTCCCTTGAAAATGATGACATTACAATATTCAGTATCAATAGGTTCAACCATATTAATGACATTGTCATTATTGGTGTATGTATAGTTGACCTTACTATCAGTATTTTTTCCTTTAGATGATTCACCTTTTCCATGAGGAGGAAATGGATCTTTGAATGCTTGGTGATCAAAATTCTTGTTGTGACCTCCCACAACAATAACATCACTATCGATGAGATCCTAGATTTTATGCCACAATTTAAGACAAGTAGCCATTTTATGACCTTTGTTTTGGTGAAAATCATTATAAGTGGATTTATTCCACCAACAGGGTCTTGGTTTTGGATCATAAGGTCATGAATTATCCAATGGAGTGAGTAAATGGTTGTCCAAGAGAGTCTTGTAAACCGCCTGGAGAGGTTCTCCTAAAGGAGTGAATTCACACTTGGGTCTAGGAGCCCAAGGTTTAGGTCCAAAAAATCATGAAGTACTTAGTTTGGAATCTATCATAGCCTATTCAATGGCTTTGGTTGCTTGCATTATGGTAGTGAGGTTAAAGGTAGCCTTGGAAGGCTTGGGAGTCACATTGTCCACAACTCCATCATTCACAACATTTTGGTTCTTGTTGGGAAATTTGAGTTTATCTTTGCTTGAGGAGGAAGACCCTTGTTTATTTTCCTTGTGTAAGGTCAACTCTCCTTTCTTAATCATAAATGTCTTGATTCTTATAGCTTGTTTAATCATGTCATCAAAGGTTAGAGGACCTTGTAGCTATACTTGATACCCAAAGTTGGGGAGAAGATTATTGAGAAAGATGTCCAACTTTTCAGATTTGAGTATATTGCAAGAATATTATGTATAAAGTTGTCTCCATCTTTGGAGAAATGTCAAGAAGGATTCCCCATGATTTTGTTTCAAGTTGCAAAGATCACGGATATGAACCAGATGTTGGATGTTGTGAGAATAGTGTTGTAGAAATAAATTAGCAATTTTGTCAAAAGTTTTAATGCTATTTGGTAGTCTAGAGAACCATTCCATAGCTAACCCTCCCAAGCTACATGGGAAAAGATGCATGAGGTAGGTTGTGCCACGTATGAATTCCATGGAGAGAGCACCAAACTCTCTCAAATGGTCTTGAGGGTCAGATGTACCCAAGTATTTATCATATTTAGGAAGTTCAACTCCTTTGGGGAAAGGAGGCATGCAAAGATCTTTGTCAAATGGGAAAGGAAAGATGATTTCCAATGTGAATTGTGTAATAGGTTTGTCTTTCTCTTTCAAGAGTTGAGAGAGTTTCTCTTGCATAGTTTGTATTTCTTTTTGCAAGCGAGAGTTTTGAGTTTCTTCCTCTTTCTCAACAAGTGTTTCTACATCATAGTTGGAGTGTAACTTAGCCCCTTGATTGGCTAATTCAAGAATGTATTTCTCTTTCTCTTTAGCTAGGAGAACTCCCATCATCCTACAAAAATCTTTATTAGCACGAGCCTGTGTAATCTCTTCTTGAGTTATTTCCATTTCCACATTTTTAGGGGGGTCTTGAGAATGGGACTTACCCCAAATTTTAAAGAGGTCAGCTCTACTAGCCTCACCTAATTGGTTATGATCTATCATCTTGCTAGAATGCAAGGGTTCAAGGTGTAAAGACTCGGTATGAAAAGATTGAGTGTTCTCAGAATTTTGGTCTTCTTGGAACAAAGGATTTCAAACCTGACTAAAATCCACTGGAAATGACCATTTATTGTAAGGTCAACGTACCAAAGAAGGAGATCGAGATGATTCCTCACTAGATGTAACCAGCAATGGTGTGGAAAGCATAGATTAATTTTGATTGATTGAAGGAAATGTTTTGCCACTTCGAGATGTGACAGTCACAGACAAAGATTGAACAAGGGATGTGAACTAGGACCAAAATTGAAACTGTCTCAAAGTAATTGCATAGAATGTGCCAAAAGGTGAAGTATCCTTGGTGCAAATCATTGAAGATGAGGCTAGAACAACCAAGAGATGACTATTGCGACACAAGGCATGACAACACAGATGAAAGAGACCAAAAGATATGAGACAAGACCAATTTAAGAAAGAATCACATAATTCTCAACCCAAGAAACCAAGTTTTAGACTGTGTGAAGATAGAGGGCAGAAAAATAGACCCAAATTAGAGACCAGATTTGACAGAAGTATATTTGACTGACGGGAATTAGCTCACTATTTTGAAAAAAATCTTTAGACTCGCGCAAAGAAATGTACTTTTTCCCGAAGATTCTCATTGACGCATGTGAAACTTTGTAGTCTTGCATGAAGAATGACACCATACTGGTGAAGAAAAGGTGACAAAATACTAGCACTATTTCCAAATGTCGCGTGATAGTTTCCAGCATATCACGCAAAGATTCTCAAATAATGATGCGAAGATTGGGAAATGTCGCGTGAAACTATGCAAATTTTGACAAATGAACATTTACATAATCAGATAGTTGATATCAGTTGCATTTCCTGAGATAAAATCATGCTTTTTTATGATAGATAGTTTAAGTTACAGATTTTTTTGGACATGTTCAAGATTGACAGTTTATGTGTTTTGATGATAGTTTCGATTGTTCAAATGATACACCCATGCAAAACACATTAAACAAAATGTTTGTAGTACCATAACAGAAACATTACAATCTTAGGATATCCAGGACAGTATCTATTGAATCCCCACTTGAACCAAAGTTTAGCTACACTTACTCTTAGCAGACAATTTAGAAGCTTGGAGGCACGGGCTCCTCCTTACAAGTGCACTCACTTCCCAGACACACCAAGCTTTTAATCACAAAGGAATTGCTTTCCAAAGGGTTGTTGTCTCTACTAAGAGCCGTAAAAATGTGGGGCATCTTAGTTGGTCTCTGACCTTTCGTGCCAATAGATAGAGGGTTTTTGGAAACTAGAACAACAATTTGCAGTAAGGAAATCCATTTAGGTAGTTGTGATCAAGTCATTTTCCCAATAAAGGAGGCTCTCCCAATCCTTTCAAAGCAAGGCTTTCACCTTAACAATGTCAGGACTTTAACGCACCACTAGGGTACTAGAGGAGATTTTGGCTGCCACAATGAATTCACACCTGTCTATTGTAACATTAATCACAATAGCATTTTTTGTATACCGGTTCGGAAGGGCTTGGCTTTAGCCTATTACTGGTTGGGCATCCACTCTCACCGACTCTGCTAAAGCTCTTAGGAGGTAGCCACTCTAGAAGAATCACATGAATTTCTCTTACACCCAAGATCCATAAAGGCGAGGGGAGAGGATATGTTCATGTAGTTCTTAAGATTATAATCTAAAAAAGCACTTCAATCACACAAGACAATGATTCATTTAAGCACCAACTGAAGTGTGTTTTAACTACTAAAAATAGACATGAGAATTTGTGAAAACATGCAAGGTCTTCAACAAACATCCTGCAATAAACCCATTAGTAGTTTGTAATGCCTTTCTTCATTTTAGCGTCCTACAATAAACATGTTAGAAGTTTATGATGGCTTTTCTTTATCTCAGTGTCCTACAAACCACTGTTAAGCTATTTCAAAAGATATAATCAGAGAAACACAGATGTCAGAAAATAGCAGATGGTTAGAAAATTAAGACAAGAAAATATCAAATGAAAGCTCTGGTGTGTAAATTTGCGTGATGATTTATAATAGATCGCGTGAAGAAGTACAGAGGGCCACGCGAAGAAATAGAAAGTTCATGTGAGACGCTCAGAAAGTTTGCGTGAGATTAAAACAGAGCAGTACGAAAGTACAGATAGAATGCAAAAAATGAAAAAAAATGAAATGAAATGAGGCCAGAATAGAAATGTACCTGCGCTTTGGTGGGCACCATAAATGTATGTGGTAGATTTGGCCTTGTTAATCAACCATACACTTCAACATAGCCCTTCATTAGATACACACAAGAATAAATATGAGATTATTCATCTTGCCTGTCTGTATGATTCAACCTGTTGCCTTCTATCCAGACAGGGTTTTTGAAATAGCTCTCAGAACAAGAGTCTCACAACCATAGACCAATCTAGGAATGAAGGATTTTTATCCATGAATGCCATGCAATGCAAGATTATTCTAAGAATTGAAAGATGCAAGCTTAATCTAAAACATGATTGCAATGCAATTATTCTAGAAATTGAAATTATTCTATTGCAATTGAAAGCTTTTAACTAGAAATGAGGTGATAAAAATGTAGAAATAATTTAGTATTGTAACGATGCATAATTTTCCTACGGGTTTTGAATGAGGAATGAGAGTTCTTTTATAGACTCAGCGGTGATCAGAATAGAAACTTTCCTCTTTGAAATCAAATAGATAGAAAAGCCAGTTTAAATTAGAAAGCTTTCTTTAAAAGAAATAAATAAATTGTTTTCCCTTTGCTTTAACTATTTTCTGTTTTTGATTTTAATTTTTTTATTTGATTTAACTATTTTCTTTCTTTGATTTAAAGCATAGTTAATTCAAAACTTCTATTTCTGAACAAAGAGAAGATTTTGTTGACAATATTTAATTAATTAAATAAATATGACCTCATAATTGTTTTTTCTCAATTATCTGAATAATTAAATTCAATTATTGAAAGTGAGGATATTTATTTAATAATTAAATATCATTTAATTGCCTTTTATGTGTCTTAGCTAAAAAGGGTGAATTTAATTTGATTAAAGTTCTAGGACTTTATAATTAAATTAATTCGATCATAAGGTTTGATTAGCTAATAGATATTTAGGAATTAAATATAATGTATGATTGATGCAAATTTAGGATCTTCTACATTTGACACTCAGGTCGAGTAGAGTCAGTTAAAACTCCAATTGCTTAGTACAATAGGACTTTGATGATTCAAAAGAACGACAAATGCAACAAAATTGGTTAGGGTTGCAAGATGCCAATTTTGGGGTGTTACAACAACCTCTATGTATAAAATCCTCTAACAAGGCCACACCTAATAGTGTGTTTGTAACCTTTAACAGGGTTAGCTCCTAACAGGGCTCACTTCAGAAGAGTGGAAATTTGGGCTACCGGTCCCAGTGGTTTTTTCGCTTAACAGGGTTTCCACATTAAAATCCAAGTGTTATGTGTGTATGGTTTATTACTTTACTATTTTATATTTCACATATGCATTTCTGGATTGATTGGTATACTCTGCATATTTACTGAGTGTCGGTAAATAAGTTTTACTGGTTATCGATAATCAAGGAGAATAAGATTAGAAAAGGAAAACCGACAAATAGTTAATTATTATAAGTATTTTATGGCATGCATCTTGTAAGGGACTTAATAATCTAAGATTTATTTGATTGGGAGTTATTGATTAAAGGATAAATTTTTGAGGCCACTGATTCACCCCCCCACTCTTAGTTATTACTAACAATTGGTATCAGAGCTTGTGTGCTTAGAAGGAAGGTTTCAAGACCTAAGTCAGGATCACAAGATGAATAGACGAGATGTGCCCAAGTTGAACAAAGACAACTTTGCTTCATGGAAAAGCAGGATAAGACTCCACTTATCAGGTATTGGTAATGATGTTACTCAATTCCTAGATACTAAATATGTGTTGCCTATAGGAGTATTGATAGTAGATCAATTGAGAGAGAAGCATGAGAATAACTGTATGGTTATAGATCTTTCTTCCTCACCTTCCGATGCTGAATTTGAAGATGTCAAGGATTGCAAAACTACAAAGAAAATGTGGGACAAACTGAAGCTTATACATGGAGGTGATACAAATGTTCTAAGAGCCAAGGCAGAAAGCCTTAGAGGAAAATTTGATGATCTCAGAATGAAAGAAGGAAAAAAAATCACACAGTACAACACAAGAATAAAAGAAGTAGTAAATGCTATACGAGGTGTTGGAGGTACACTTGAAGAGGAGATAGTGGTAAGTAAAATCTTAAGAACCTTATTGCCTATATATGCTATTAGAGTTTATGTCATTCAAGAAATGAGAGCAATAGAAAAAAATATAGTTACTCTTGATAGTTTAATTGGTATACTGATTTCTTTTGAAATGAATAACTTTGACAACAGTGTCT
The DNA here is from genome assembly GCA_018584345.1 of Thuja plicata. Classification (NCBI taxonomy): domain Eukaryota; kingdom Viridiplantae; phylum Streptophyta; class Pinopsida; order Cupressales; family Cupressaceae; genus Thuja; species Thuja plicata. The sequence goes on along the minus strand of MU223516.1, from coordinate 1,075,784 downwards.
TACCAAACTTAGAGTTTGCATTTAAGTCTTCTATGAAAATAAGCAAATCCAGTCATAGATACTCATCTAGAAAAGACAGTGAAAGTGAAAGTGAACAAGAAGATCTAGATGAAATAAAAGCACTTATGGCTAGAAGAATGCAAAGAGGCAAAGGAAAATACAAAGGCAAGTTACCACTTGTATGCTTTAATTGTAAAGAGATTGGACACTTTGCTACAAGATGTCCTAGCAGAAGAAAGGATGACAAAGGTAATTACAGATCTTTTGAGAAGAAATATGACAGAGGTGATAACAAAGATTAGAGAGGTTACCAACAATCAGAAAGAAGAGATACCCAAGACTACAAGGATAAAGGCAAGAAGGCTAGCTACCTAGCTACCTAGCTTTTTGTAAAGATGATGATACTGACACCAAATCTAATGAAGACATCAAGATGGTATTTGTAGATGTGAAGGATGATTTAGATGAAGATGAAAGGTATGTAGAAACTACACTCATATCTAAGGTTAGCAAGAATGAAATGTAGATTATAGATAGTGACTGCACTCACCACATGACCAGTGATAAAGAAAAGTTTAACACTTTTGAGTATTATAATGGTGGTATAGTAAGAATGGGAAATGACACACCTTGTTTGGTTGAAGGTAAAGGAACTATAATGTTGAATAACCTGATTAAATGTGAAAATGTTTATTGGGTAAAAGGATTGAATTATAATCTATTGAGTGTTTCTCAACTGAATAGTTTAGGTCATAGAGTAGCATTTGAAGAAGGCAAAGATCTTCAATGAATGAGAAAATTTGATTGGTACCGGTGAACAGACCAAAGGTAACTTATTCTATCTAAATGATACTAACACCACTTGCTTAATGACTAGAAAAAAAGACATATGGTTGTGGAATAAAATATTATGTCATGTGAATTTTGACAACATGATAAAAATAAGCAAAAGAAAAAATGTAAGAGGCTTACCGACGATGACAAAGCCAGACAACATCATGTGCAAAAATTGTCAAAAAGGTAAAATGACAAAGTCTAGTTTCAAAAGTAAAACCCATACATCTGATGATATTCTAGAATTAGTCCATACTAATTTATGTGGACCTGTGAGGACAAAGAGCTATTATGGAGATGGATATTTTGTTCTCTTTGTTGATGATTACTCTAGAATGATGACAGTTATGTTTCTAAAAGATAAATCTAAAGCATTCAAGATGTTTAAGTGGTATAAGGCTATGGTAGAAAAATAAAGTGGTAAGGATTTGAAATGTTTGAGATCAGATAGAGGAGGATAATTTATATCAGATGAATTCACTAATTTCTGTAATGAGCATGGTATAAAAAGATAGGTTTCTGCACCAAGAACACCACAGCAAAATGGGATTGCTGA
>MU223516.1:1007402-1070230 GCA_018584345.1 Thuja plicata | reverse complement strand
CGATACTAAGTGACAACCTCTATGTATAAAATCCTCTAACAAGGTCACACCTAACAGTGTGTTTGTAACCTTTAACAAGGTTGGCTCCTAACAGGGCTCACTTTAGAAGAGTAAAAATTTGGGGTACTGGTCCCAGTGGTTTTTTCCCTTAACAGGGTTTCCATGTTAAAATCCAAGTGTTATGTGTGTATGGTTTATTACTTTACTATTTTACATTTCACATATGCATTTCTGGATTGATTGGCACATACTCTGCATATTTATCGAGTGTCGGTAAATAAGTTTTACTGCTTATCGGTAATCAAGGAGAATAAGGTCAGAAAAGGAAAACTGACAGACAGTTAATTATTATAATTATTTTATGGCATGCATCTTGTAAGGGACTTAATAATATGATATTCATTTGATTGGTGGTTATTTATTAAAGGATAAATTTTTGAGGCCACTGATTCACCCCCCCTCTAGGTTATTACTAACAGTATCCATCATAGCACAAGATAAAACCTCCTAGGCCAACCTAGCATATGCAACCTATCATACTGGCAAATATGCCCTGAGTGCAAAATGACTTCATCCTAAGAATAAAATATAGACAAATCCCAAGTAAGGATAAGATTGTCGTAAGAAAACAAAGTTAGTGTTTAGCACAGGTGTAATCGTAAAGGCCTAGTATCAACAATGTATTGATAGATGGAACACAGAACACAAGTGATGTCTGGTTGCCAGGTTTTCACCACTTAGCAAAACTTCTTTTTTTCTTTTTGCTACCAAGATGTCTATTTTACCAGGTTTTCATCAAAGTACTTTTCTCTTTTTCAATTTTTTTTTTCTATTTTTAATTTTTTAATTTTTTTTGTAGTATCAAGGCGCCTATTTGCCAGGTCTTCACCAAGTTTACCCTTAATGTAGGACTTTCCCCACTATTTTTGGATTTCTTCAGGAACAATTTTCTAAATGTTTTTGGTATTTTCTGAGAACTATTTCACTGTACAGGCTCTGCTAGCCCATCATCAAGCGTAGAATCACTTCAAATGTAAAGTGTTGATAGGATCTAGAAGAATGTCTCCCTCAGGTGTATCAAGTTAATAATCTCCACTCCAAAAAGTAGCAGTGATAACATACGATCCTAGCCAGTTAGGTTCAAAATTTCCTTTCTTCTCTTTACTTGCTGGTTCTTAGGAATCTCTTTTAGGATGAGATCCCCCCTTGAAATTGTCATGGTTTTACCTTTTTATTGTAGCCTTTGGACATTCATTCCTTGTACACCTTTAGATGATTAAACACCTATTGCCTGCGCTCATCAAGTAAATCTAAAGAATTCACCCGATCAATGCGGTACTGTCCATCAATAACAAGACCTTATAAAGATATCTATAATGAGGGGATTTCAACCTCAATAGGTAGTACTACTTCAGCGCCATACACTAGAGAAAATGGCATGGCTCCTATTGCTATTTGTTAGGGTTTTTTCTTGTAGGGCCTCTAAAGATGCTTGAATGCTTAAATAACTCTATGACTCCTAATACCTTCGACACTCTGACTCAAGCAAGAGAAAAAACTAATTGATGAGGTATTTTGATAACACTAGCAATACCTATTATCACCTCCTTTTTTGAGATCCACTGACTCAGGCAGGTCTTACCTATGACTAGTTACTGACTTGACAGTACCTTTAGAGTGGATGTTACTTATGTGATGAATGCTATATATATATATATATATATATATATAAAACAATGCATATAACTATGACTATTCTAAGAAAAATCTTGACAATCCAAATCAATATCTTAATGCCAGAAGACAAAAACATAATAGGGAATTTCATCTTTCTTTCCTATTACAATTCTTGTGAATCTAGGAGGAATAACCTATTTGATTTACTCTTTTAAAAAATCAAAAAACTTCAACTATTATCACTATGAAAACAATTGATTTTACATATATACCCTGAAAGTAATTGATTTTAAATAGTATTGAATATTTTGGATGATTATGGATTACCAAACAAGTTCCTAGACCAGTGCCTATCCTTGGGCTTATATAATCAATAGATAAAAATCCAGAGAGATATATAAAATAGAATACTATAAGATGCCTTGCAACCTACATGCAACTTAGATAAGATGTCTTGTAAACTATCCCATCACTTCTACAATATTATATCAAATCCTCAATCACTACTGTACTCCCTAAAACTACTCACAAAGTTTAATTCTCCTCTTAGAAGAAGCTTGCAAATAATTAGATAACTACCTTATAGCCAATATGTTTAACATGCCTTACAAATTAAACATAAAAGATTACACACCATAAACAAAGAAACAACAATAATATAGAATAAAGTTGCATTGTATTTTTAGTCATATATTTCTGCTTCAGTACATAAAAAGCTCAAAAAGCTCAAAGACATAGACTAAAATTTAGAAAGTCTGGCTTGCCAATATATTTTTCATCTCTTTAAAAATATTACAATTCTTTTATTTATAGGTCCTAAACCATCTTGGAATCCTTAAAATTAGGATGCAACAAGCTTCAGATGGTTTAAGGAACCTAACCCTAAAAGTACAGAAAAGATAAGAAATGAGAATGTCTAAGTGGTGGGAAGACAAGAACAGGGGATGAAATCTCATCTTCTTTGTCTTCATCTGAACTATGGTGCCTTTGTCTGACAATGTTCAGGATAGCATCTAATATTTGTACTGAGATCAAGTGACTGCCATTTTAGGCTAACCTACACTTGTCTCTCATAGTTACTAACCTCCCTATGCTCAATGGTCAAGCGCCAAGTGTTCCTCTCTACTCTTTATCCAGGACCTCTTCCTCTATCACCACAGGCTTTTTCTTCTTTGGTTTTTTCATCAAATCCCAAGCTGTCACATCATCCTCTATAGGCCATTTAAAACTCTGAATACTCTATAGTTGTCCTTTCTGCCTTTCCCATCTGACATCAGTAATGCTCTTGACATCAACTAAAAATTTATTTATATCAGTTTCTGCATTGAAAGCTTCATCCAAAATTCTATTAAAACCATCTAAATCTAGATCATATTCTATAATAAATTCCTCATTACTAGTTATTCTGCTATCAAACTCATTTCTCTAGGCCTCCAAGGCCTTAACCTGATCATCTTCTCCTTTCAAGGGAGGAACAAATCTATTGGAATCCAGTGAAAATAGGCTTATCTTAGCCTCTATCTGATTTAATTTATCCTTAAAGAAAGACAAAGATACATTTACCTTTTTGATTTTATCCTCCACCTCTATCACAATCTCTAGAAAATGTGGCCTATGTTGCTGCAAAGAGGCTAATTTCTCAAACAACTATACCCTAGGAGACCATGCTGTGAAGAAAGGAGTTAAAATGGAGATGTATCCTATCACCTCAGCATGTAAGATGGGCAATTTGTTATATGCATTCAGGATAATATCTACTTTATCTTTCAATATATCAATCCTATGTTGAAGAATGCTCCTCAATGCATTAATTTCCACTTCATTATCCTTTTTGGTCACATCCTCTATTTTTACTTCTTCCTTTTCTTTAATTTTCTCTTCTATTTGCAAAGGCTGTACTGAGGGTACATATACAACTTTGAGTTTTTCTTGTAATTGCCTAGTCATCTCAGCAATTATCATATCTTGTTGATATATCTTGATATGACATAATTCTCTATCTTTTGCCAGGGCACTAGCCCCCTCAATTAAGACACCACATTTCGCAGACAACTATTTTTTATTTTCTTCATTTAGGTGTGCCCAATGTGTCATTATTTGGGAAATTTCAAGATTTCCTATGTTCTGTACTATGCACACCATTTGGTTTCCAACCATGCTCTCCTGAATGTTCAAAAGTTGGGGTTTCAATTATTTTGGACACAAATTCCACATGGAAAGTGCTTGGGATTTTAGACTATATCCAAACCCTTTGATCATGTCACCCATTTGGATTTCACTTGTCATTTTCATATCTGGCTGCTTTCTGATTTGGTCTATGATAAATGCTGAGGCTAAATCCTAGCCTTTAGCAAGCAAGATTCCACTGTTCAATACCATTTTTCTTTCCTCATTAGGATAAACATCCTCACTTTCAGGATCATATACCTATAGAGCTAGAAGATCCTCATTGGTTACTGCTTCTTCATCATCTGATTTCAACTATTCTCTGATCTGCTCCTTTTTATGCCATCTCATGAAATCCTTAAATTCATCAGTTTTTATAAAGTTATCATCACTTAAGAACAATTGTTGGTGAAGCAATCTTTCATCAATACATACTCTGAGAGGCAATTCTATGTTTTCCTCTACCTCTTGCTGCTGGCTCCTTCCTTTCCTGATCTCTTTTCTCAAATTGTGATCATAGAATCTATTGCCAGGAACAAGAGCACTTATTCTATCCCCTTTTCTCTCTTTTCTTGCATAAGATGTCTGACCCAGGTCAAATTTTTGCCTCTTGGTAGCAAGCTCCTCTATATCATCAGGTTGGGAAACCTCAGTCAAGTCTATGATATGCCCTTGTTCCCCCTATATCTGAAATGCTTCTGCATCATTTTGTTGGGGTTGATCTATTTGAGGTGGATGGACATATTCTTCATCACTCTCACTCTCATACTCTTGATTCTGAATATTTAGTTTCTTTTCCCCCTTTCTTCACATCCAGAACTCTGTCCAATTTCTCAGAAAGTGTGTAAAAATTATCTATCATAGCTTTAATTTTGTCAAAATATGGCAGGTCAGGGTAAAAACCTCCAAATGCTAATCCATTTCTTTTTATTTGTTTCTCTAAATTTAATAACTCTTGAATTCTCTCTCTCCTAGTTCTCACTTCATCTTCATCAAGGATATTCATAGTAGCATCCTCCTCCACACAAAGACCATGTAAAAATGTGTTTGGTATGGTAGGAGTTAGGAGTTTCTTATCTCCTGCAATAAATCCCTCTGGATCAACATATCTATATAATGTTTCTCCCATCTTGCAGATTTCCAACCATGTGCTCACTAAATCAATAGCACCTTTGCCAATTATAAACTAAAAATTCTTGAATTGTCTAGGGGTTAATTTCCCCTTCCTATGTGGTGTAAAGTGCTCATTATCTATTAACAAAAGCTTCCTAATGAATTCCATAGCTGCAACTCTTGATGGTACATGATATGGTAAGACATGAGGAGGATGTGTGCATCCATATACTCTGATCATAGTGAAATTTTCTTCTAAAAAGAAACCTCCCCAATTGTGGTCACCTTCCCACTTATCAACATACTCACAGGGTCTTAGCAACTACAACACCTTCACTGGGAGTCTAGTCTTGCTAATACCCAAACTCTGCATCAAAGGGTAGACAATCCAATTCTCAAATCCACAAAAATCACAATCCTTGGAGGTGAAATTCCATATCCTAATCCAAAATTGGATAGGATTGGGTCAGGCCTAAAAGATCCTCTTGGAGTTCAAATTGTTTACATTCATGATACCATAATTGAAATGCAATAACAAATGCATCAGGATAGAATAATGTAAAAACTTAGGCTCTTTATCTTTCTGCTGCACAGATACAAACCCCTCATGCATTCTATCAATGATGTACTATATATGATCATAGCTAGTACTAGAATGCACATCTTGTAAATCTAATACCATCATTAAAATTCTAGAATTTATCTTCTCAGCCCCTTTATCTATACCCAACACTCTACACAAAGCATATGCAATGTACTTGATATAAAAGTGTAAATCTTTGAAACTATAGGGTGCAGTTCCTGGTAAAGGGGTGATATGGTTTCTATCCTCTTTGAGGATATGTTTTTGCAATTGGTTCCTAGCCACCCCAGGCTGTAACCTATACCTTTCCTCCTTTTTGGTAATATTAATCTTAGTGGACATGGTACTATATAAACCAAAATCTTGCATGAATGAATTCCTATTCAGAATCAACAATGCAGTACCATCATTCTTTTTAATTGTCCTAGACAAGGAGTCATAATGGTTTTCTAGTCTAAGAAACAAGTCTACATCTACATAGACATCAGGAACAATTAACCTGGCCAAACCACTAGTCCAAGGGTTTGATATTGGGATGGCCTTATTAGCATTATTATAAAAATTGTTATAAAGAGAAAAACCTGTAGAACCTAGAGTACAGGCATCTTTAATTTCACAATATTCATCTGCCAATATGTTTATATTTGTTCTCTTATTCTATGTAGACCCAGGTAACAACTTCAAAAATTCATCAAAGAAATTCCTTTTTCCTTTGGCATCCTCATCAACTTCATCACTCTTCCCACTGGTGGAAGCCACACTAACTGCTTTACTCATCTTGTTCTATTTTCACTTCTCTTTTACTGATATTGAAACAAATCTTTTCTCAGGACTCATTACTCTTCTTTGTGCACTGAAAACAATTCAAGAACCTTGAAAACTGGAGAATCACCCTAAATTTGATCAATTCTTGCTTTTTTGGACACAAAAAACCTAGCAAATTCTTCTGCTCTAAAATTCTAGATGAATGATGAATGAAAATAAACCTGTTCTCATTCCTTTATGGTAAATTTTCAAAGTACGTAGCTCATCATTGAAGAGACAATCAATTTCCCCTTCAAGTTTACATTTTGTGGTATAAATTGAAATCCTAGCCGTAGTTCATGAATGTGACAGGAAATCAAATTTATATGAGTACGTTTTCAGAAAAATCCTTATAAAATTTGAACAAAATGACATGTCTTGATATGATTGGTTCTTCACCAGACATCTTAGCTACCTTTTTCACACATTTATTAATCTCCTATATTTTTATTGGATGATGAATCTCTATGTTGTTATGTTAGCAACAACCGCCTTTTATCATTTTTCATATTTGGCAACTAAGAGACTATGTATTATCTCTTTGTCACTGATCAAATCTCTTAACTCTTCATTCTTTTGGAGATCTAGTGACTACATGATTTTCTTCATCTTAGCTTAACCATGATAAACTTTTGGCGATCACGTGACCAAATGAATCCAAGTCACTAGTAGCATTACCAAACTCAGAGTTTATTTGGAGACCCCGTGACTACGATTACTTTTCATCTTTTAAGCTCTTATCACTACGTCTTTGAATGTTCATTTCACTTTACGAGACTCTGTGACTACCCTTAGTCATCCAATCACTAATTAAAATTTCTCTTTAATATTTCCTTCAAAGACTTAGCGACATAGCCCATGAAACCTTATCTTTTAATTTTAATTCGGAGACTATGTGACTAAAGCTAATCTCACTGTCGTGAGAACATTTTACTCTTGTGTAAAAATGATAGAGACTCGGTGACTACTATTGATCTTATCTTATTTTGAATCTAACGGCTCCGCTAAGTCACTGAGTATATTTTGAAAACCCTAAATCATTTGGAGACAATGCGACAATATTAAAATACATAGCTTTACATCCTTTAGTCACTTAATTGCCAAATGATATTTTACCTTTTGGGAGACAACGCGACTAATACACTTTATTATATTCATTGTGGACACGTGTCTCATCTTCATTCTTTATCTCCAAATTGCTGAAATAATGCTGACTTACTATGTTTGACCAGCAACTACCTGACCACTGTATACTTTAATCAATTTGCAGTTTGTTGCCAAGTCTCAGAACCTTTTACTTAACTAAATTTTTAATTGGAGACTTGGCGATAGAAGAATTTAAACTTGTCACTAACTGTGTTCTGATCTAGAGACCCTATGACTGAAGCAATCGCTAAGTCTCATGATAATTTGTAACTTCAAGATATATTGCGCAACATCGCGACTTAACCACTTGTCTCCATGTCGCCAGATCATATATTCTTCATTGGGAGACTTTGTGACTGAAGGACTTTGCTAAGTCTCATAACTTACAAAGAATATTCCTTTTCCTTTTGAGACATCCTGAAAATAGTTAATCGCCCAGTCCCATGATAATAATGAATATTCTTTTAGGATTAAGCGACCAGGCAACCATTAAAAGGGCACATGACTTTTTATAGCTTAATTTTTTCAAAAAGGTAATGCAAAAATAGAAACTCGATTGACATTTTAGTGCTTTTTTGCATTTTCACCTAGAAGATAGCTCAGAGTTTTGGGTTTTTCACTATTCATCTAAATTTTGACCTAAGAACACAAAATTTATATAGGGATAATTCAAATTGGGATAGATTTTCTAATTTTGGATAGAAATTGGCATGAGGACAACAAAATTTTTAGGGCAAACCAACAAAACTAGGAATACAACCAATAGTGGCTCTACCTAAGGATTGACTAAGCACAGTTTATGGCAAAGAACCATAGAATCTCTAGTTGCAGACCACCAAAAAATGAAGAGGACACCAACCAACCTAAAACACAAGGGAAACTATTTACAGTATTTACATAATTGAAGGAAAGTATTCACAATATGATACATACTTACTTGTGCATGAAATTTTATTCTCGATTGAAAAAGGGCTTCAAGTATTGCCCATGCACAGGTAACTCAAAATCTTCTCCATCCATGTTCTTCAATAAGTAAGAGTCTTTTCCAAAGTTATGTGAGACAATAAATGGTCCAAGCCATAAAGATTCAAATTTCTTGTGTTTTCCTTTATCTTCTGCTCTTGTATTCCACTGGAGAACTAGGTCACCAAATTGGAATTTTCTTTTAGTAGCCCTTTTTTCAAAAAGGTATTTCATCTTCTGTTGCAACTTAAGGTTTTCTTTTTGGCTATTTCTTCTTACTTCATTCAATTCTACCAACTGAGTCATTCTATTATGCATATTGTCAAAAACATCTAATGTTCCTCTTGTATAAACTGATATATTGGTAATAAGTTGTTGATAGGCAATCTTGCCTATAGACCATACACTAGCTCAAATGGAGACTTACCAGTTTCTTTTTTAACTGTTACTCTATCAGCCCAAAGTGCTAGTTTCAACTTAGTATGTCATGCTCTTTTATTCTTTTCAAGAGTTCTTTTTAGTATTTTCAATATACTCTTATTACTAGACTCAGATTGTCCATTAGCTTGTGGATGATATGGGGATGAATATGATATTGTAATCCCATATTTTCACAAAAATCTATCATTTCTTCTGATCTAAAACTCATGGCATTATCCATTACTAATTTAGCAGGTACACCAAATCTAGTTATAATATTCTCCATTAGAAATTCAGTGACAACCCTGCTTGTTGCTTTCTTTGTAGGGATGGCTTCAATCCACTTGGTAAAATAATCCATGGCTACAAGTATCCAACTGTGTCCCCCACTTGATTTGTCTTGGAATTCACCAGTAAATTCAATTCCCCACATAGTAAAAGGAGCTTCAGTACCTACTGGGTTTAACAATAGAGCACCTAAAAATTTCATCTTGTTTGAGAAACTTTGACAAGGCTCACATTTTCTGACATATTCATAGGTATCAATAAATAAAGTGGGCCAATAGTACATAGCTCTTAAAATCTTGTGGGCAGTAGTCTTAGCATAAAAATGACCTCCACATTCTCCTACATGCATTTCACATAAAACTCTTTCAGCTTGGTATTTATCAAGACATAACAACAATACACCATTCTTATCCTTCCAATACAAGTCACCTTGGATCAAAGTGTATCTTTGAGTTTGCAATTTCAAATTTCTTTTATGATTTTCTGACATATGATTAGGACATTTGACATTTTTGAGGAAAAACACAATATTAGTATAAAATGGTTTCCTCTTTATGCTTGTAGTAGTTTGATCCTGTATCTTTGTCTGATTTATTTGTACTAAATCTAATTTTCTTTTGTCATGAGCTTTGCCAATCCCTGTCCTCTTATCAGCTTTGTAATATGGATGTCAAGGTTAAATTCTTGAATTCTGATGATCCATTTACACCTCTTACCAGTAATCTCTAACTGTGTAATAATATATTTCACTGTTGATGAGGAACATATGCTTGTATCTTAGCATAGACCAAATATGGCCTAAAAGACTTCACAGATTTTACTAAAGCATAAGCCTAATTCTCCATTATTTCATAATTAAGTTCTGCAGCTTGTAGGGATTTAGTGTAAAAATCTATTGGATGTTCAAATCCTTGTTCATATTTTTGTAGTAAAATAGCAGCAATTGTATGAAAAGATGCAAATGAAAAAAAAGAGAAAGGCTTAGTATAATCTGGAGATTTTAAAATTGGAGCCTCTTGTACTGCTTTCTTTATTTTCTCAAATGCCTATTGGGCTTCTTCATTCCAAACAAATTTGGCATCTTTCTTTAACAACTTTACAATAGGTTTAACAATCTCTGCAAAGTTTGTTATAAACCTTCTGACAAAATTGATCTTTCCTAAAAAAGATTGTGTACCCCTTTTAGGTTCTTTGGAGCAATCACCCTTTGAATTGCTTCCACCCTCTTAGGGTCTATTCTTACCCCTTCCTTAGACACTATATGTCCAAGCAACTTTCCCTCTTTTACTGCAATATGACAGTTCTTGGGATTCAGTGAAACACCATATTCTAATGCTTTATTGAAAATCTTTCCCAAGTGATCACAGTGATCCACAGATTTTTTAGAATATGCAGTTAAATCATCCTAATAAATGATCATAAATAAATCAATAAATTCTTTAAAAGCAACATCCATGGCTCTTTGAAAAGTTGCCCTTGAATTTATTAGTCCAAATGGCATTCTGATATAAACATAGGTTCCCCATGGAGTGGTAAATGCAGTTTTGTATTGTTTTGATTCTTTAACTAATACTTGGTTATAACCTGAAAAACCATTCATCATAGATAGTAATTCACAACCAGTCACCTTGTGCAACATTGCTTCCATATTAGGTAAGGAATAATTATCTTTTAATGAATCAATATTTAAATTTCTAAAATCCACACACAATCTGATATCACCATTCTTTTTTCTGAGTGGTACTAAATTTGATACCCAAGTTGAATGTCTGATTGGATGGATTATCCTAGCATCCTTTAATTTCATCAATTCTGGTTGCACCTTAGGAGACAAGGGGTTAATAGGCCTCTGTTTTTGCCTAAATGGTTTCACATCTGAATTTAATGGGATTTCATGTTGAAAAAGGTCCTCTCTATATCCTTTCAAATCCTCATATGACCAAGCAAAGACATGTTTATATTTTCTTAATAGTTTGATCAAATTTATCCTTATATGAGAGTCTAAACTCTTTCCAATATAAACTATTTGAGGAGTATTTTCAGATCCTAAATTTATTTCTTCTAAATCCTCAACCTTGGCATTGCTTAATTTTTTTGAACCATTTTTTTGACTACTAAACGATGCTTCAAGCTTAACCAAACCCCTAGGAATCTGATTAGAACGTAACTGGACAACCTCATTTCCCAGAATGTAGTCTTTTCCATCATTTCTTTCTAGTAAAGTATTACAATCTATACTCTGGTTCTTATAATGGTCTAGACATTGCATAAACCTCAGAATATCTTGATCATCCTGAAAAACCTGCCTTTTGTATATGTTATCTGGAACAACTGGCCTTGTCTTGACTTCCAGTATTGACACCCCATGTAAGGTCAAATCATCAGTTTTTAAAGCAACATTTGCTAAAAAAATTAGCCATTATATTATTTGACCTTTCTAACCAACTTATATCAAAGGCATCAAACATTTCAATTTGATCCCAAATAGCATACTTATACCCTTTTAGTCTATCATTCTTTACTGCATATTTGGATCTAACTTGAGCTACTACCAAATCAGAATCACCATAAACCTTTAAACATTTTATCCCATATTTGATAGCAATTTCATGTCCTAAAAACAAAGCCTCATACTCTACAGTGTTATTTGTACATTGGAAGGCTAATAGAAATGAATACTTAAAAGTTGTACCTGATGGAGATACCAACAATACACCTACCCCTGATCTTTCTTTTGAGCAAGACCCATCAAAGTACATTTTCCACAATCCATCACCTTGTATAATCAACTCTCTGTTCAGAGGATCAACCTCTTCATGCTGATAATAAAGTTCATTCTTTTGTATCCCAAAATTCTCCATATCCATATCAATGCAACAATTAATGTTAGTGTCTTCAAATCTTTCTATCATGTGTGAAGTTATACTCTCCCTTAACACCTTAACATTTTCTCCAGCAATGTTAAAAGTAGAATACGATAAATCACTTTGTATACTACCTCCCATTGAAGCACACCACTTTCTTGACAGCAACATGTCATAATGTGGTGGTATGTCAACAACAAGAACATTCATAGTCATTACTACATCAGGACATATGGCTAATTTATAAGGCATAGACTCAATGGTACCAATCACAGGGACCTCTCTAGAGTCCATAACTTGACATCTCCCATGAGGAGTATCAACCTGTAATCCCATTGACCTCATGATTTCCACTGGCATAACAATATTAGATGCTCCTGAATCAATCATACAATTTTTTAGAATCTTTCCATTAATTATTAATGAAATAAAAAATGGGTCAACAACCTTTGGGGAAGAAGTTATATTCAAGAAAATTTGAGGAATCTTAGATTTTAACACCTCAACTTCCTTCCCTTTGTTAATTGGTTTCTTGCCAACATTCTCTAGACTTTGGACCTTTATTATGGGAACACTTTTTAACAATGACATTACCTTTTCCTTGTGTTCTTTAATTCTCATCATCTCTAGAAATGGCACCTTAACTGTCATTTGGGATAAATAGTGACCCATGTCTACTAGAGTATATTTCACATTTGAGGACTTTGACTTATCAATAGTGATATCACTTTCCTCAATATGTTCATTCTGAGTGAATTCTTTTAACTTTTTGCTCTCCATCTTTTGAACAGGAGTACTTGTTTCTTTCCTTTACAATTCTCCTTCTTGTACAACATTTGGTTCAAGGGCTTTTGTAATGATTTTGGCCTTATGTTTATTTATATTTTCACTAGGTCCTTCGTTTTTTTGTACATACTTGGTATCTACTTTATTTTCTTTTATAAAGACACCTGATGGTTGACTACCAGTACCACCCACTACCCTATTTCTTAAATGGTAGTTGCTTCTAGCCTTGTTCACTAAATCTACAGTAATCCTAGCTTTCTCTTCATCTGAAGCTTTTCTAATAAGTGGAACATACTAATTGTTTTGAGCATAACATCTTATACAGTCATCAGTTTCTTCAGCTTCACTATCAGATAAAATCTGTTGATGATGATTTTCTACCCTTCTTTGTGAACTACAAGAATCATGATTTTCATTTTCACTATCTGAATCTATATCATGACATGAATAAGTATTTGACATACTATGATCACATTGTTCACCCTCATCATTCCCATGCTCTTCACTTACTCTCAAGTCTAAGGAAACAATACAAACATCAGGGTTATGTGGGGCTTCACAAGCTTTACACCAAGGATCATCATTGCAAAAATGGACAACATTTTTATGTAGAGGGTTTGGAGTTCTAATATTTGTCTTCTCCTTTCTAGGTAGAATAACAGGCTTTCCATCTTTGAACTGAGTTCCATAAGGATGGTTTTGTATTCTATTTTGAGGATTTTATGTAGTATTATAAGAAGGCCTATTATTCTGAGGAGCCCTATATCCCTTATACTCTGGTTCTTTTAAGTTGCTCCTACTAAACCTTGAGTCATCTCTCCTATTCAACTTACCAGATACTCTTCTATCCATTTCAATATTCACTGCTATCTTATAATCATCAGCAAGAGTTCTAGTGTTTTTATCCCTAAGAGCATATCCCATTTTAGAATCAAAGGCATTCAAATAAGTTGCTAGACATACCTCTTCATCAAACCTTATCTTTTGAAATAGCTTGTGCATAGCTCTTTGAAACCTTGTATTAAACTCTGTGACCTCTTCATTGTAATTATTTTTGATATTGTTGAACTCATTCAACAAAAATCCTTTATTTGTTTTATCTCCATACTGATCCTTAAATAATTCAATCAATTCATCCATAGAAACAATAGAGCCATCAAAAAGGCTCCTAAACCATTCTCTCACATCTTCCACTAAGGACTAAACAACTAATTTCATTAACACATCCTCATGAGTGATATTTAAATCATCAACAAAATCAATGAGCTTTCTTAAATGTGTTTCACAAGAAATAACATTGTTACCTGCAAACTTTGGTCTGAGCTTTTCTCCTATATCACCCACATCTTTAGGGAAAGCATTAGGATACCCAGGGATGCCAACAAAGTTAAACTATTTATACCTTTCAGTATGCAATGGTTTCCTTTGAAAACTATCATTTTCTTTAAAAGTAGTGGCCTTTGCTTTAGAAGCTGTAATATTCTCTGGCTCAGCATGAGAATACTTAGAAGATTGCAAAAAATCTATTTTCTTCTTCATTTCAACTGTTGCAGCTTCCATTTGTGCCTTTTCTAACATTTTTTCCATGGTTTCTTTTTCAATTCTCAATTTCTCCAAATCAATATCCAACTTGGACATTTGCTCTGTTAAAGGCTTTTGATACCTAGGTTCTTGATTTCTGTATTCAGTCATTTTTTGCTTACCTTTATCCTTCTGTGAACTAGAAGCTTTATAAGTGAGTGGTATTTTTTGGTCCTTTTAAGACCTCTCTATATATTTCATATTTTGATGTCTTGAAGATCTTCTTTTACTCTTATCAACATCCTTATGCTTATGTTTTTTATTTCTCATTTCTCTCTCCCTTTTCATTTGTTGAACAAGGGCAAGTTGTTTCATGATGAATTTTTCCTCATTTTCTAGCTCATCAGAGGGAGCATCTTTAGAATCTAAACTAGATGTACTTGTTTCTTCTCTTTTATTAGAAGTAGAAGTGATTGTAGGTGTTTCTAATACCCTTTCTATAGCTTCTTAATATTCTAAAGTATTTCCATCATGAGAAGGATGATTGCTATTCATGTCTCTCCTAGTATTACCCACATCCTTTCCTCTTGGAGGAGTTTCATCCATGCTAACTTGGTTTCTTTTCTTCCTCTAGGACATTTCCATTCTTGAGGATGATGGGATTCCACCATATAAAACCTTCTTTGGATCATTTCTCATCCTTGACCTAGTATTCATTCTAAGAGATATTTACTAAATGTGCACTAATCTCAGAGATTTTCTTTAGAGTCACCACCCAATAATAATTAGGAATGAATGAATACTTATGAAAGGACAATTTTGAAAACTACAACTGGTATGATTTGCAATTACGTGAAATCCCCAATAGAGTAGCCAATTTGTTAGGGGTTTTTCTTGCAGGGCCTCTAAAGATGCTTGAATGCTTAAATAAATCTATGACTCACAATATCTTTGACACTCTGACTCAAGCAAGAGAAAACACTAATTGATGAGGTATTTTGATAACACTAGGGATACCTATTATCACCTCCTTTTTTGAGATCCACTGACTCATGCAGGTCTTACCTATGACTGATTACTGACTTGACAATATCTTTAGAGTGGATTTTACTTATGTACTAAATGCTCTATTTTTATATGGATATATATATATATAACAATGCAGATAACTATGACTATTCTGAGAAAAATATTGACAATCCAAATCAATATCTTAATGATAGCAGACAGCAACATAATAAGGAATTTCATCTTTCTTTCCTTTTACAATTCTTGTGAATCTAGGAGGAATAACCTATTTGATTTTCTCTTTTAAGAAATCAACAAACTTCAACTGTTATCACTGTCAATAAATTTTACATATATACTCTAAAAGTAATTGATTTTGAATAGTATTGAATATTTTAGATGATTATGGATTACCAAACAAGTTTCTAGACCAGTGCCTATCCTTGGGCTTATAGAATCAATAGATAAAAATCCACAGAGATATATAAAATAGAATACTGTAAGATGCCTTGCAACCTACATGCAACTCAGATAAGATACCTTGCAAACTATTCTGTCACTTCTACAATATTGTATGAAATCCTCAATCACTACAGTACTCCCTAAAACTACTCACAAAGTTTAATTCTCCTCTTAGAAGAAGCTTGCAAATAATGAGATAACTACCTTATAGCCAATATGTTTAACATGACTTACAAATTAAACATAAAAGAGTACACATAGTAAACAAAGAGACAACAATAATATAGAATAAATTTGCACTATATTTTTATTCATATATTTCTGCTTCAGTACATAAAAAGCTCAAAACACTCAAAGACACAGACTGAAATTTAGAAAGTCTGGCCTGCCAATATATTTTTCATCTCTTCAAAAATATTACAATTCTTCTATTTATAGGTCCTAAACCATCTTTGGAATCCTTAAAGTTAGGATGAAACAAGCTTCAGATGGTTTAAGGAACCTAACCCTAAAAGTACATAAAGACAAGAAATGAGAATGTCTAAGCAGTGGGAAGATAAGAATAGGGGATGAAATTTGATCTTCTTTGTCTTCATTTGAACTCTGGCACCTTTGTATGACAATGTTCAAGATAGCATCTAATATTTGTACTAAGATCAAGTAACCACCACTTCAGGGTAACCTACATTTATCTTTCATAGTTACTAACCTCCTTGTTCTCAATGGTCAGGCGCCAAGCGTTCCTCTCTACTCTTCATCCAGGACCTCTTCCTCTATCACCATAGGCTTTTTATTGTTTGGTTTTGTCATCAAATCCCAAGCTGTCACATCATCCTCTACAGGCCATTTAAAACTCTGAATACTCTGTATTTTTCCTTTTTTCCTTTCCCATCTGACATCAGTAATGCTCTTGACATTAACTAAAAATTTATTTATATCAGTTTCTACCTTGAAAGATTGATCCAAAATTCTATTAAAACCATCTAAATCTATATCAGATTCTATAATAAATGCCTCATTACTAGGCATTCTATTTTAAAACTCATTTCTCCAGGCCTTTAAGGCCTTAATCTGATCATCTTCTCCTTTCAAAGGAGGAACAAATCTATTGAAATCCGGTGAAAATAGGCTTATCTTAGCCTCTATCTGATTTAATTTACCCTTAAAGAAAGACAAAGATACATTTACCTTTTGGAATTCATCTTCCACCTCTGTCACAATCTCTAGAAAATGTGGCCTATGTTGCTGCAAAGAGGCTAATTTCTCAAAAAATTGTACCCTAGGAGACTATGCTATGAAGAAAGGAGTTAAAATGGAGATGTATCTTGTCACTTCAACATGTAAGATGGGAAATTTATTATATGCATTTATGATAATTTCTGCTTTAGCTTTCAATATATCAATCCTATGCTGAAGAATGCTCCTTAATACATTTATGGCCACTCCATTATCCTTTTTTGCCACATCCTCTATTTTTACTGCTTCCTTTTCTTCAATTTTCTCTTCTATTTGCAAAGGTTGTACTGAGGGTACATATACAACTTCGGGTTTTTCTTGTAACAGCCTAGTCATCTCAGCAATTACCATATCATGTTGATGTATCTTGATATGACATAATTATCTATCTTTTGCCAAGGCACTAGCCTCCTCAATTAAGACACCACATTTCTCAGACAACTATTTTGTCTTGTCTTCATTTAGGTGTGCCCAATGTGTCATTATTTGGGAAATTTCAAGATCCCATGTGTTCTGTACTATCCACACCATTTGGTTTCCAACCATGCTCTCTTGAATGTTCAAAATTTGGGGCTTCTGGTCTTTTGGACACAAATTCCACATGGAAAATGCTTGGGATTTTGGACTGTATCTAAACCCTTTGATCATGTCACCCATTTGGATTTCACTTGCCATTTTTAGATCTGGTTGCTCTGTGATTTGGTCTATGATAAATGTTGAGGCTGATTCCCAACCTTCAGCAAGCAAGATTCCACTGTTCAAGACCATTTTTCTTGCCTCATTAGGAGAAACATCCTCACTTTCAGGATCATATACCTATAGAGCTAGAAAAGCCTCATTGGTTACTACTTCTTCACCATCTAATTTCAATTGTTCTCTGATCTGCTCCTTTTTATGCCATCTCAAGAAATCCTTAAATTCATCAGTTTTTATAAAGTTATCATCACTTAAGAACTGTTGTTGGTAAAGCAATTGTTCATCAATACATGCTTTGAGAGGAAATTCTATGTTTTCCTCTACCTCTTGTTGTTGTCTCTTTCCTTTTCTGATCTCTTTTCTCAAATTGTGATCATATAATTTGTTGCTAGGAACAAGAGAACTTATTCTATCCCATTTTCTCTCTTTTCTTGCATAAGATGTCTATCTCAAGTTAACTGTTTGCCTCTTGTTAGCAGGCTCCTCTATATCATCAGGTTGGGAAACCTCAGTCAAGTCTATGATATGCCCCTATTCCCCCTATATTTTAATTTCTTCCACAACATTTTGTTGGGGTTGATCTATTTGAGGTGGATGCACATATTCCTCATCACTCTCACTCTCATATTCAGATTCTGAATATGCAGGTTCCTTTCCCCCTTTCTTCACATCCAGAACTCTGTCCAATTGCTCATAGAGTGTGTAAAAATTATCTATCATAGCTTTAATTTTGTCAAAATATGGCAGGTCAGAGTAAAAACCTCCAAATGCTAATCCATTTCTTTTTATTTGTTTCTCTAAATTCAATAACTCTTGAATTCTCTCTCTCCTAGTTCTCACTTCATCTTCATCAAGGATATTCCTAGTAGCATCCTCTGCACAAAGACCATGTATAAATCCTCCTCTACACAAAGACCATGTACAAATGTGTCCGGTATGGTAGGAGTTAGGAGTTTCTTAGCTCCTATGATAAATCCCTCTGGATCAATATATCTATATAATGTTCCTCCCATCTTGTAGCTTTCCAACCATGTGCTCACTAAATCAATAGCACCTTTTCCAATTGTAAACTAAAAAATCTTGAATTGTCTAGGGGTTAATGTCCCCTTCCTATGTGGTGCAAAGTGCCCATTATCTTTTAACAAAAGATGCCAAATGAATTCCATAGCTGCAACTCTTAATGGTACATGATATGGTAAGACATGAGGAGGATGTATGCATCCATATACTCTGATCATAGTGAAATTTTCTTCTAAAAATAAATCTCCCCAATTGTGGTCACCTTCCCACTTATCAACATACTCACAGGGTCTTAGCAACTACAACACCTTCACTGGGAGTCTAGTCTTGCTAATACCCAAGCTCTGTATAAAAGGGTAGACAATCTAGTTCTTAAATCCACAAAATTCACAATCCTTGGAGGTGAAATTCCATATCCTAATGCAAAATTGGATAGGATTGGGTCGGTCCTGAAAGATCCTCTTGGGGTTCAAATTGTTTACGTTCATGATACCATAATTGAAATGCAATAACAAATGCATCAAGATAGAATAATGTAAAAACTTAGGCTCTTTATCTTTCTTCTACACAGATACAAACCCCTCATACATTCTATCAATGATGTACTATATTTAATCATAGCTAGTACTAGAATGCACATCTTGTAAATCTAATACCATCATTAAAATTCTAGAATTTATCTTCTCAGCCCCTCCATCTATGCCCAACACTCTACACAAACCATATGCAATGTACTTGATATAAAAGTGTAAATCTTTGAAACTATAGGGTGTAGTTCCTGGTAAAGGGGTGATATGGTTTCTAACCTCTTTGAGGATATGTTTTTGAAATTGGTTCCTAGCAACCCCAGGCTGTAACCTATACCTTTCCTCCTGTCTGGTAATATTAATCTTAGTGGACATGGTACTATATAAACCAAAAGCTTGCATGAGTGAATTCCTATTTAGAATCAACAATGCAGTACCATCATTCTTTTTAATTGTCCTAGAAAAGGATTCATAATGGTTTGCTAGTCCTAGAAACAAGTCTACATCTACATAGACATCAGGAACAATTAACCTAGCCAAACCACAAGTCCAAGGGTTTGATATTGGGATAGCCATATCAGCATTATTATAAAAATAGTTATAGAGAGAAAAACCAGTAGAACCTGGAGTACGGGCATCTCTTTTTTCACAGTATTCATCTGCCAATATGTTAGAATTTTCCCTCTTATTCTGTGTAGACCCAGGCAATAGCTTCAAAAATTCATTAGAGAAATTCCTTTTTCCTTTGGCATCCTCATCAACTTCATCACTCTTCCCACTGGTGGAAGCCACACTAACTGCTTTACTCATCATTTTTTATTTTCACTTCTCTTTTACTAATATTGAAACAAATCTTCTCTTAGGACTCCTTACTCTTCCCTGTGCACTGAAAACAATTCAAGAACCCTGAAAAACTGGGGAATCACCCTAAATTTGTTCAATTCTCACTTTTATGGACACAGAAAACATAGAAAATTCTTCTGCTCTGAAATTATAGATGTATGATGAATGAAAATAAACCTGTGCTCATCCCTTTATGGTAACTTTTCAAAGTACTTAGCTCATCATTAAAGAGAAAATCAATTTCACCTTCAATTTTACATGTTGTGGTATTAATTGAAATCCTAGGTGTAGTTCATGAATGTGATAGGAAATCAAATTCATATGAGTGCATTTTTAGAAAATTCCTTATAAAATTTGAACAAAATGACATGTCTTGATATGATTGGTTCTTCACCAGACATCTTAGCTACCTTTTTCACACAGTAACTAATTTCCTATATTTTTATTGGATGATGAATCTCTATGTTGTCATGTCAGCAACTACAGCCTTTTATCATTTTTCGTATTTGGCAACTAAGCAACTATGCATTATCTCTTTGTCGCTAATCAAATCTCTTAACTCTTAATTCTTCTGGAGATCTAGCGACTACATGATTTTATTCATCTTCGCTTAACCATAATTAACTTCTGGCAATCATGCGACCAAATGAATCCAAGTTGCTAGTGGCATTGCCAAACTCAGAGTTTTTTCAGAGACCCCACGACTATGATTACTTTTCATCTTTTAAGCTCTTATCGCTAAGTCTCTGAATGTTCATTTCACTTTATGAGACCCCACAACTACCATTAGTCACCCAATCACTAATTAAAACTACTCTTTAATATTTCCTTTGGAGACTTAGTGACATAGCCCATGAAACCTTATCTTTTAATTTTAATTCAGAGACTATGCAACTAAAGCTAATCTCACTATCACAAGAACATTTTACTCTTGTGCAAAAATGATAGAGAATCAACGACTACCATTGATCTTATCTTACTCTGCATCTAACGGCTCTGCTAAGTCACTGAGTATATTTTGAAAACCCTAAATCATTTGGAGACAATGTGAAAATATTAAAATACATAGCTTTACATCCTTTAGTCTCTTAATCACCAAATGATATTTTACCTTTTGGGAGACCACGCGACTAATACACTTTATTCTATTCACTATGGAAATGTGTCTCATCTTCATTGTTTGTCTCCAAATCGCTGAAACAATGCTGACTTACTATGTTTGACCAGTGACTACCTGACCACCATATACTTTAATCAATTTGCGGTTTGTCGCCAAGTCTCAAAACCTTTTACTTAACTGAGTTTTTAATTGAAGACTTCGCAAAAGTAGCATTTAAACTTGTCACTAACTGTGTTCTGATCTGGAGACCCCGCGACTGAAGCAATCACTAAGTCTTATGATAATTTGATAACTACAAGATATATTGTGTGACAGCATGACTTAACCACTTGTCTCCATGTTGCTAGATCATATCTTCTTCATTAGGAGACTTCACGACTGAAGGACTTCGCTAAGTCTCATAACTTACAAAGAATATTCATTTTCCTTTTGAGACATCCCAACAACGGTTAATCACCCAATCTCATGATAATATGGAATATGCTTTTAGGATGAAGTGACCACGCGACCATTAAAAGGTCACAACTTTTTATAACTTAGGTTTTTCAAAAAGGTAATGCAAAAATAGAAAATTGATTGACATTTTAGGGCTTTTTTGCATTTTCACCTAGAAGACAACTCAGGGTTTTGGGTTTTTCACTATTCATCTGAATTTTGACCTAAGAACACAAAATTTCCACAGTGATAATTCAAATTGGGATAGATTTTCTAATTTTGGATAGAAATTGGCATGAGGGAAACAAAATTTTTAGGGTAAACCAATAAAACTAGGAATACAACCAACACTATTCTGATGCTAGTTCGATAGGCCCATAGTGTCGGATCTAGTTGTAGATGCCAGTCTCTGCCAGACTTACTTACAGTCCTGTGTAAGATCTTTAGAATATTTTTATTAGATGCCTTAGCCTATCCATTACCTTGAGTATAATAGATTGAGGAGCAATGTTGAGTGATATGGAACTATTCATAAATGTCATCAATGTCTTGATTTTTAAACTGGCCCCAATTATTTGTCACAATAGATGAGGGTATCCCATATCTACAAATAATGTATTTTAAAATGAACATAGCCACATGTTTGTCAGTGGATTTGATTAGCAGCATGACCTTGACCCACTTCATGAAATACTTAGTGGTCGTAATGATGAACTTGTGTCCATTTAAAGAATTGGGATATATCTGTCCAACCAAGTCAAAGGCTCATTGCTGAAATGGCCAATGTGTTATAAAAGGTATAAGTTCTCTGGCAGGAGCATGGATAATATTTCCATGAGTCTGGCATTTATGACATGTTTTGGAAAAGTAAATAGCATCTTTTTCCATTGTAGGCCAGTAGTAGCCCACTCTGAGTAGTTTCTTTGCTAGTGAAAAGTCATTTGAATGTGATCCACATACACCTTCATGGACTTCTTTTAATGCGTGATTTGACTCTTTGAGTTCTAAACATCTAAGAAGTGTACCATCGAGACCTCATCGATATAAGTTATTAGTTATGAGGACATAACGTGATGCTTTCCTAAATAAGGCTCTTTTTTCATTTCTTGATAGATTAGGGGAAATGGTTTGGTTAGTTAGGTAAGCAATGGTATGAGCATATGGAGATTGTTCTTGGGTGGTTAAAGCATAGATCACTTGGCATTCAAGGGTATCAAAGGTTGGATAGGATAATTCTTCCACCAAGAAGTCATAGCGAAATTGATGTTCCTCTAGCTGCAACATGGATGCCAAGGTAGCCATGGCATCTGTAGCTTTATTCTTTGTTCTAGGTACTTGCTAAAATGTGATAAAGACAAAATACTTCTTTAAATAATCAACCATTTATTTGCACGACATCAAATTATCATCTTTCATCTAAAAATATCCATTGACTTGATTGATAATGAGTTGGGATTCACCATACACATGTAGCTCTACAATTTTCCATTCCATGGCAAGCTTGAGTCCATTTACTAGTGTCTTATATTCTGAAATGTTGTTCGTGCATGGAAACATGAATTTGTAAGACTTGGGTATTTTGTAGCCTTGAGGTGTTATGAATAGAACCCCTACTCCAGAGCCTTATTGTGTGAAAGAACCATCGAAGTACATCTTCCATGGATACTCTGTTAGATGCATGATAATTTCATCAGGAAACTCAATTTTTAACAGTTCATCATCTTGGAGTGGTGAATCAGCTAATTGATCTGCGAGAACTTGTCCTTTGATAGCCCTCCTGTCCACATATTCTATGTCAAATTCACTGAGAATGAGGACCCATTTTTCCAGGCGTCCTGTTAATACTATTTTTCTAAGAAGATACTTCAAACGATCAATATTGGCTATGAGTCATATTGTATGTGAGAGAATGTAGTGTCTCAATTTTTGTGATGCAAAGACAATTGCTAAGCATGTTTTTTAAATAATATTGTAATTGAGTTCATAGGCCACTAGAGTTATATTGATGTAGTAGATTTCTCTTTCTTTCTTAGTTTCATCCTCTTGTGCTAGCAATACTCCTAGTGATGTGGTTATAGCTGAGATATACAGGAGTAATGGCTTTCCATAGATGGGTGCCCTAAGAATGGGAGGAGTAGATAGGTACTCTTTTAATTCTTTGAAGTTGGCTTCACAATTCTCATCCCACTTGAAGGTGACCCCTTTATGTAGTAATTTGGTAAAGGGTTGTGCTCTTTCCACCAATTTTTACATGAACCTCCTGATCGATTGAAGTCTCTCTTGTAATGTTCTCATTTGATTAATATTACACGGAGGAGTCATTTCTAGTATTGCTTTGACTTTTTCAAAATCTACCTCAATTCCCTTTGCAGAAATGATGAACCCTAAGAGCTTCCCTAATTGGACCCCAAAGGCGCACTTCTTGTTATTGAGCCTAAGTTGAAATTGTTCCATTTGATCCAATATTTTCCTTAAGTCATTGATATGAGTGCTCCTTTCTTTGGATTTAACTAAGGTGTCATCCACGTAATCCTCCATGTTCTTATGCAACATATCTTGGAATATAGTAGTCATTGCTCTTTGATATGTAGCCCCTACATTTTTCAACCCAAATGGCATGATGTTCCAACAAAAGGTGCCCCAGACGCATGTGAATGTAGTTTTATCTTGATCCTCAGGGGCAATTTTGATCTGATTATAGCCTGAGAATCCATCCATTAGTGAATACATTTTGTAGCCTACCGTGAGGTCTATGATCATATCAATATTAGGCAGTGGGAGGTCATCCTTAGGACATGCCTTGTTTAAGTCTCTGAAGTCTATGCATATCCTGATGGAATTGTTTGTTCTAGATACTAGGACCACATTGGAGATCCATCCTGCATAAGCAATGACTCGGATGAAACCAACTTTCAACAATTTCTCTAGCTCTGCTTTTACTAGAAATGCAACATGAGGATGCATCTTTCTAAGTTTCTATTTTATGGGTTTAATCTCAGGAGCTATAGATAAGTGGTGCATGATTAGATTTGGATCTAGTCCAGGCATATCCATATAATACCATGCAAAGTTGATCTTCTTTTCTTTCAGGAATTCTATGAACTATGTCTTCTCCTCTTTTGACAAAGATTGTGCTAGGTGAACAATGTGAGGAACTTCAGTTCTGCCCAAATTAACTAGTTGCATTGGTTCTATTAGAACTAAAGACCTTTCTTGAAAATCCTTGGGGAGGATATGAAGGATCTCATCTTTTGGCACCTCTATGAGGTTTTCACCAACATATACGTCTTTTGTTTTTACTATTTTAGGATTGGACATTACCACAATGTGGTTTTCACCATCAGTCCTCTTTTTCTTTTTCTTTTTCATTTTGAGACTGAGAAACTTGATATCCTCCTATGTCATGTTCACGCTCCTTGCATTGGTGGAAGAAGGATAGGGTTCACAGGCATTTAGATAGCAAACCAAGGAGTAATCATTAGGGAAGTTGAGGATAGGAGTAGGATCTGTAATAGTCCAATCAATTAAGTCTGGGTTTATTAATGTGAAGGAGTTGGAATCGGGGAAGGATAGCATCGCCTTAGCATCAAGACCATTAATTGACATGACACATTCTATTAAGTTAATTTCTTCAATGTTTAGATCAATAAGAGTTAGATCATCATTAAAAGGGTCATTGTTAGTGATATGTGGACCAAACTCTAGTAAATCATTAGTAGAACTTTCATCATCATCTCTCCGTAAAAGGAGGCTTCTTGCTTGTTGCCTCTAAATTTCTTCTAGATCTCCATCAATGATTGGAGGAAGGAACTCTTCCTCTGCTTCAAGAATATTATTATTGTTGGGAGCAGTGTTAAAATGTTCATTCGGTGTTGATGGAGCTGCAAACATGTGAATCTTATCTATTTCAATGTCCTCAGTGGTGATAGATAGCTCATCCCATTCATAATCATGAGAGTCGGTGATTTCATCATCACATTTGTTTAAGAACTCAGCAATAGTTATCTGATGGACTTGATTAGCCACCTGTAGATCAAAGTGTGGTAAATCAAGGACATGTGTGATTATGACTAACTGTCCCCAGTTAGGATGTGAATCCTATTGTTGGGATGTGCTTGCAGTAGCTGTTGCTATCAATGGTACCTACTAGTCATCTTATATTGTGTCTCCCACCTCTTGAAAAGGAGGCTATGGTAACAAAGGTATGTGAATATCTTGTGGTATTTCAAAGCTTGGTACATAGACGCTCTCCTTGATAATCTAGATTCTCTATGCCAACATGCAATAATATTTCATAGGACCATGGTTCTAACTCTATTTCTTATGTTTCATCACTCCCTTTGTCAAAAACTAGGGTATCTCTTGAAGTAGGGCCTTTGTTTTTAGAATTGAATCCTAATCCTATTTTATTTTTCTTATTCCAAAACTCCATGTGTACCAGCTCTATAATTAATTTTCCTTTGTCATCTAAAGGTCCTTTTCCCTTGTCTCCCATTTTCTTAAGAAGGTCATATCCCTTACCATACTTCTCTGGGGATATCTCTACGTGTTTGACCTCAGCTTCCTTTGGTTCTCCTTTGTAAAGCTAGTCCAAGACTGCATGTTCTTTTGTGTTACCTAAAGAAGATGTGGATGCCTTAACCATGCTAGTTGCTTTGTGGATTTCTGGTTATTTAGATGCGGTAGGTGTGAAAGATGAGGAGGGTCTTCCATAGGATCTCGGTGATACTAGGAGCTCTATTAATGATGGAGTTAGGTCCATCTTGTATTCTCCCATATTAGTTTCTTCAAGTTTTAAGGTCTTTCTGAAGCTTTTCATGACCATGTCTTTGGTAGTCTCAGGAGCAAGCTCATCCATAGCCTCTTAGTTATGTGGGACCATACTGCCTGCTTTAACATTGTTGCAAGTATAATTAGCATCTATAGGAATTGTTACTTCCACCCCATTATGTGGGAACTTGATACATTGGTGGTAAGTAGATGGAACATCTTGCATTTCTTGGATCCAAGGTTGTCCTAACAATATGTTACAAGCCAAAGGTAGATCCATAACCTTACATATTACATTCCTTTCAACCGGTCCAATTCTGATTGGTACAATAATAAGACCTTTAGAGGATCTTTCTTCCTCATCATAAGCTTTGATAGTTATTTTGCTTCTAGAGTTAATGGTATGTTTTGAAAGACCTAGTTTCCTGATCAGATTTAGAGTACAAATATTCAATCCAACGCCTCCATTTATCAATACACATCTAACACGGGATTTATGAATGAGGACTTCAATACGAATGGGTTGATTATGTGGATGTGTCAAAGATTTATTATCCTCTTTAGAAAAGGATAGGTAATGTGGCACTGAGATGTGATTAACCATCGCTTGGAATTTGTCTATATCAAGGTCCTTTGGGACATTTGTGGCATCTAGGGCTTGTTCCAGGATTTCCCTATGCACCGTGGAGATTTTAAGGAGCTCAAAAATGGAAATTTTGGTAGAGGCTCATTGCAATTGGTCTACCAAGTCATACTTTGCTGCAGGAATAGTGACCACATGTTTTGTTGCTTGTTTGGGGATGGTAATAATAGGAACCTTCAATGTCATTGCTGGTTTTGGTGAGGAATTGGGTCCCTTGATTGTGACTTGTGCTTGACTCCAAGTCACTGCGTTTGAGTGGAAAGATGTGTCTTTAACACCTTTGATTGTGATCACATTAATTGATTCAGTCTTAATGTCTAGCATATTGATCATGTTATCATTATTGGAGTAGGTGTAATTTACTTCATTTCCTTTACCTTTAGAGGTTTCCCCTTTGTCATAGTTAGGGAATGACTTGTTAAATTCCATATGATCTTCATTGGTAGTGTGTCTGTCCACCTTGATTTTTCCTCCCTCAATAAGGTCTTGGATAGTGTGTTTAAGTTTGAGACAATTGTTAGTCTTGTGTCCCTTGTTTTTGTGGAAGATGTAATAGGAATTTTCATCCCACCATCTGGGTTTGACCATTGGTTCCCATGGTTTAGAATCTAGGATTGTGAGAACTTGGTTGTCTACTAGTGTCTTCAAAATAGTCTCGAGAGGCTCTCCCAAAGGAGTGAATATTTTTTAAGGCTTTGATGTCCATGACTGACCCTTGCTATTGTCATTGTTTTCTTTAGGTGTGGGGGTTGTTACCTTGGCGTCTTTGCTTGCTTGTATGTTGTTAGTTATATTGAATACCTCAGGTTTAGGGCCAACATTGGATGCATCCACTACTCCATCATTGACAACATTCTTGTTTTGTTTCCACCATTTAGGCTTGGAGTTGGAGTTGTTAGATTTGCTTTCACTTTGAAGAGTGATTTCTCCATTTTTTACCATAGCTTCTTCAATACGGAGGGCATTCTTGATCATTCTATCAAAGCTAGGGGAGTCTTGCATTTGCAATGTATATTTAAACTTAGGTACCAAGTTATTGGTGAAGATTTCCATCTTCTTAGACTCGAGAATAGCTCTAGAATATCGTGCAAAGATCTTCCTCCACCTTTGTAGAAAGTGGGTAAAGGATTCGCCAGTCTTTTTCTTAGTATTTCACAGATCCATCATGGTCACATCATGTTGTTTATTGTAGGAGTAATGTTGAATAAATTTTTGGATCAACTCCTCAAAATTTTTGACCTTAGGTGTGAGTTTTGAAAACCATTCCATGGCATTACCTCCAAGACTTCCAAGAAAGAGTCGCATGAGATATGTTGGTTCATGCATGTACTCTATACTAAGAGCACAAAATTCTCTAACATGGTCATGTGGATTTGTCTCTCCCATATACTTTTTTTATTTTGGCCTTGCCATGTTGGGAGGGAATGGAATCATAATGATACTCTTGTCAAAATGAAATGGACAAATGACATCCATAGAGTACTGCATGTTGGGTTTAGCTTTCTCCTGTTTGAGAGTTGCAAGCTCCATTTGCATTAAAGTGAGTTGTTTAGCAAGAATAGATATAGGAGTTGGCGCCTCCTTTTCCTTTATTTTTTCCACATCATAATCCTTGGGTAACTTTATGCCAGTGGATGCTAGATGAAGAAAGTATTTTTCTTTATCTTCGTCAATCGTCTTTTCCATCATCTTCAGTGATGTCTTCCTCACTACCAGATTTAAAGAAAGGATGGTCAAAGTTTGGTTCTTGTTCTTCATTGCTATCTTTGAGCTTTTGGTTTTTGTTATTGTCATAGTCCTCAAAAGCCTTACTCCATTCATGAGTGTCTCTATCCATCTCTGGAGAATCTAGATCAAGTAGGGAACCATGAGATGTTTCTCCTTGAAAGTGCAGTGCTTTAGGAAGAACTTTTGATCCCTTAGATGTGTACTTGTTGCATCTTGTGTTAACCATGTGGTTGTATCTTCAACTTCGTCAAAGTTTTCTGATAGTGTCAGGTAGTATCTTGAATCGTTCAAGTGAGTGTGTCTAGGTGGACGTATTGTTTGAGTTTTGGTGGAAGTAAATTATTCCAGTGTCAGAGGGTTAGAATTCCCTAATAGTGAGATGAGAATCAAGTTGTTATGAAAAAAAGTGGATAGACGACATGTATTAAGACAGATTGCAAGAAACTGACTAGACATGCAAGGCAGACGTCTCAAAAAGTGTTTCAACACAGCGATAGGCAGAATAGAAAAGACAAAAAGGATAGACTAAAGAGCCAAAAGGATTTCCAAATCAACTAAGACTTTCTAAGAAATTGTTCTGCAAGTGCCCACTATCCTAGATGCGAGCCTCTGATGACACCAGATGCGAGCCTAAACCATAGATGCGATGATGTACTAACTGAAGGCAAGCCAGGATACTAGATGCAAGCATGGATACCAAATATGATCCAGGAAATCTAGGATGCAATTTTCTAAGGTCTTTGTCAGAATTTTCTAGTTTTGAAAATTTCATTTTGGAAGTGCATGAAGTTCGTCTGATCTGTGATCGTGTTTGGAGACTTATCGGTGAGTAAAAAAAATACATGTATCTAGAGGTTTGAATATTGTTGCTTGTTTGAAGGTGTTATCTTTGTTAATGATTTTTCAGACACATCAAGCAAACGTTGCTTTTTTAGAGGAACAGGCACACTTTTTCCCTATTTTCTAGGTGGAGGATGAAAATCCTTGCTCGTTTACTTAAGTACACACTCAAATGCTAATCAGAATACAACCATCACCAAGCATGCAATGGCTCAAGTCATGATGTTGTATTAGGCGACTCCAAATGCAAGTGAGGGAATGATATAATGAGTGTCTTGGGGCAATTAATTTTTTCCTTGCATAAGGATTATCACCCTTTCAGGGGTGAATCAGGAATTCTTTCAGTTCAAGTGTTGTTTATTATTGTGCAATCTGTTTGAAACTGTCCCCCATAGAATTGCACAAGGCAAAATTGAGGTGTATAGCCCTAAAAGTACCTAAATATATTTATTCTTGCAAGCAAGATTCAAGTGGCTCCACTCTACATATACCCAAGCATGTTCAAGGAATGATGTCAAAATTCCATGAACAAAACCGACTCCGTCTTCTGAGGCTTTGGCCTATGAGGAAGAAATTATTTATAGTGAGTTGGAAGGGTTGGCGTAAAATGTGTCCTCACTTGGGTTGTTTTAGGGAGATTTTTTCCTCAACTAGCAGGCCCTCTATTATTAAATATGCATACAAAGGATTGGCAAGCGTAGGATGTCTAGATTTTTGATTCCTCTGAAAAAGAAGAGCATACTCTCCTAATCCATGTCCTTTTCTCCCCAAACAAAGTCAAGCAAACAATTCATTCCCTCAAGCAATGTTGTTCTTGATTTAGATGTTCCTATTTTATGAAAATAGGATGCTTGAAAATAGATTTGCCTTGTTCATTTATCCACAATATTTAAATGAGTAGCTTGTTCAATTTTTTATTCCAAAATTAGACGATGAAACTTGTTCAATTAGCCCACAGTATTAAGTGCTTTGTTTTTGTTCAATTACTGATCCAAAAGAAATTATACAATGAGATTTGCTTGGTTCAGTTATCTCCAAATTCCTTTCAACTCCTAAACTAAAGTATGAGTTTCAGATTTTCCTTAAGAGGAAAAGAGCATAGTCCTCTAGTCAGTTTATTAGAAGATTAGAAAATGTTCTTTAGTGTTTAAAGCATGTAAATAGAGGTCAAGATGGGGGTTTGGCAACCTGAAAAACCATGTTAGTATTCTTTGTTCACCTCCAAAGAAACACCTTTGATAGCAACCTACAAACACTCATTAGCATGTGAGGAGATCAAAGAAATCAAGCACGCAAACGTTAGTGGTTAGGAAATGAAGTTCACAAAAAATTTCACCAGATGCGATCCTAAAATACAGTAAATGACACATAAACCAGACGTGAGCCTTTTTCACCAAATGTGACTAAATGTTCCTCAAATGTGATTCTAAACCAAAAATGATTCAGGAAATCCTAGATGCAAGCCTCATTTTTTGCAGTGTAGGAGCGTATCCCAGATGCGAGCTAGAATGACCATAAATGATTCTAGACCTGAAAATTGGGAGAAAAGATTATTGAAAAATGAGGTCAAAATTGAGGTGAATCTCGAATCGTGCCCCACGGTGGGTGCCAAAAATGTGTGTTAAAATTTGCACCTGTTATCTGCAACATGACACTTCAATAGATCATTGCATTAGTGAAAAACATGGTGAGAAGAGCATATAAAACACTAAAATTGACCTATTGCTTTCTAAATAAGAAGAGTATGATAAGTAACATAATAGCCCTAAGATTATGCTACTATTAATGACATTTACGACTTAGCATGAAATATTTGAGTTAAAACAAGAAAGATATCTCCTAAACATGCATTCTAGCTCTAAAAAGCATGAAAATAACAATGCATAAACATGAAATCTCAAATATGATATGAATCTATGTTAGTTCTAACAGCATAACAATGCATTTTCCTCTAAAATTATGGGCTTATTTGTGCTCAAAAATGCCTTCTATTTATAGAAGAAATGAGGAGAGAGAGGGGGGACAAGGTGCATTAATGGGCTTGTAAAACTCATTAATGGGTGTAAGAGGAAATAAATGTCAAAGGCATTCAATAGGGCATGGTGGGAGGAATCTTCATTAATGAAACGTTAATGGGAGCATTCAAGAGGCATGGGAAGGGTGTAAGAGGGTGGCTTGAGAAAGTGGACTTAGAGAGAGTCAAGCTTGAGAAAGTTGACTCTCCGAAGTGGGTTGAGTTCCTAATCACTCCCTAATGGAATGTAACAACATTAGGAGGTGGATTAGGATAGAATTAGGATTAGGATTAGATTAGAATTGGGGGAATAGGTTGGGATGGGTTAGAACCCAGGGTAGAAGTGGTTGAGATAGGTTAGGTTGGGGTTTATGGGAATATAAATGAAATGAATTATTTAAAATAACTCATAAATATATAGGATTTAATTATTTAAGCATTTTATTGCATTTTTAATAATTAAGGGGACTATAGCCATTTTAATTAAATTAATTAGGCTAGGGAATGGGTTCATTTGCAAGTGAGCAATTGATTTAGGATTTATTTAATTCCTTGTAAATTAATCATTTTTAGCCATGTATTTGATTGATTTTGATTTTGGCTAAAAGTAAATAATTTAGTGATTTGATCACTTTAGGAGATTAAATTGATTTCAAAAGAATTATGCCAAGTAGTAATAGGGTCGTTTGGACATAATTGGGGTTATTATCACACTTAGGGAAAAGAGGGTCTATAGTTGAAGAAAACCAAATCCAGGTGGTTACAACAGCAACATCATCCTATCCCACAATAGCAACCTCTCCAACAACAATAAACTATCCCACAGCAACAACTTATCCCACAACAACCACCTTTCCCACAACAATAACCATAGATACAGGGGGAAAATCCATTCACTTTGCACTCATTGCAGCAATTTTCTAACCCCTTTGTGAACACACAAACCATAGCCCAACCCACGCAACAACAACAAACCCACTTCATCAACTATCTATTTGTACCATCTTCCACTCCATCACAAATCATTCCACCACCGCAACAACTAAACAACACTAACTATTTTTCCACTATAATCGGGGGCATCCTACTAAAAAATACCTATCCTCCATCCTTCGACAATATAGCACCACAACCTTATACAAGTGCACCGTAGGCCTCACCCATTTACCCAACACCAGAGAAAATACATGCCTACTTTCAATAATTACAATAGCAACATCAGGCATTTTCCACCTCCCCCACCACAATATTCCCCTCAGCTGCAGTTCCCACCACCCCCGTAACCTATCTATGTTGACCCAACACCACAATACCCTCCACAAAACCCTCTATATTCACCTGCTCAATTTGACCTATATCTCATGAGTGGGATCAAGATGACAGCAAATAAAAATCTCCCATCAGCCAATCAAGAGTGGGAAGACATGAAGAATTCTCTAAAAGAGCTACATGCTAGAACTGAAGCAAAGACCTTCAAATTTGAGGAAGTCTATCCTTATCCATTCGAATGATCCCTCAAAAGTATCCCCTTTCCCAAGCAATTTGAAATACCCAAGTTTGACAAATACCGTGGACAGGGAGATCACATCAGTCATGTAAAGGAGCTCTACATGGCATGCCAAGAAGTGGCATACAATGACAATTTTTGTATGTGCTTATTCCCCAAGAGTTTGAGAAGGACCGATCTCAAATAGTTCTACAAGATCCCTTATGGCATTGTGTCCACATTTCCAGAACTCTCAGATAAGTTTGTAGCCCAATACACACACAATATAGAGAATGAACTCTCCCTTCTCAATTTATGTAATTTCAAACAGAATGGAGGAGAGAGCCTGTCAGATTACCTTCAACACTGGCAAGGGCTTACTACAAGATTGTCCTATCAACCCCCCAAGAAACATCTCATAAAAATCTTTATTAACAATCTTCATCCCAAGCTTTCCTATCATATGCGCATGAATTATATACAAAATTATCAGGATATCAGATTCAAAGGCATGGATCTTGAAAGATGTCTTATAGAAGATGGTGCCATAAAGCACTATAAGGAATCACAACTTGATAGAGGCAATAATTATCACTCTAGATATTGGAACAAAATTAAGAATGTTATAACAGATGGAGCCACTGACACTAAGCATGTCTAGATTGTTGTGGCAGGTCCTCAAGCATCCACTCCTGCATACCAATAGCCATAGCACTATCAACACAATACCCAAGCGCAGACATACCAAAAACAACAACCTTATCAGTAGAATTCCGCAACGCAGACCTATCAGCAACTGCAATATCAACAAGTTCCACCTTCCCTAGCATATCAACAAGAAAACCAACACCAAGCTACACAACAACACTCCATACGCCTACAGCAAGCTAACCGACCCAATTATAAGTATCATTCTCAACATCCCCAGAATCAGACAAATGCAATATCAGTCTAGTAGGGATAGAACCAACCAAGAAGAGATCAAAATGTACCTAAGCACATGTTCACCCCTTTGGGTGAACCCATTGATCTCATTTTTTGATGAATGGCAGAAACAAACTTGGTAGTATATCCTCCACCGACGCAGCCTTTTGAGGACTCTTCTTCAAAACCACAATGGTTCAATGACAACAAATATTGTGACTACCACCATGTTAAGGGACATGCGACAATCAAGTGCATGAAGGTAGAGCACTATATCCAGGACCTAATTGATCACAAGTAGATTAAAGTGGATTCTACCAACAAAACCTCACCTAATAGAAATCTACAAATCTACCAAAATGCATTCCCAAACCATGCCAATAAAATGGGACCTACCAACA
Source organism: Thuja plicata (assembly GCA_018584345.1). Classification (NCBI taxonomy): domain Eukaryota; kingdom Viridiplantae; phylum Streptophyta; class Pinopsida; order Cupressales; family Cupressaceae; genus Thuja; species Thuja plicata. The sequence continues at coordinate 1,035,746 of MU223516.1, read as the reverse complement.
CACACATTGCTTCAACATCCAATCAGGAAAAGGAAAACAAAGTGCTCATACCAATAATAACATGACTACTCATGTTGAGTATGGTAACCTCATCAGTTGCATATCCCAAGTTGAGCCATCTGTCAACGCCATTCATGTGAAAGGTGTCGATACTAATTGTGTTGTTACCATGCATCATGGATGCATAACTATTGCAGGTTCTAGTACTGACTCATCCTCTAGGGTACAATATAACTTATTGGAACATCTAGGGAATACACTTTCCTAAATATCCATCTTGGATCTCTTGCGCATATCACCTGTCCATCAAGAGATATTGTATAAAGCTTTGCAAGAGTCACGCATTCCCAACAACATGGATCCCAGTTAGTTTCAAAACCTAGTGGGTCACTTATCCACATCTTATGCTATATATTTTAAACCCATAGACATTCCATCTATTGAGCCTAATCATCTCCTCCCTCTTTGTATCACCATCATGGTCAGAAACTTTGTTGTTAAGCGGGTCATGATAGATAATGGTTCGGCCCTGAATCTATGTACTTTAAAATTTGTAAAGAAACTAGGATATACTGAGGCTGATATCATGAATTATGTCATCACAATCAAGGCCTATGATAATCTAGAATGAACATCAAAAGGTACAATCTCCTTTCTTATTCAACTAGGCTCGGTAGTACAAGAGACAACTTGCCATGTGGTCGATCTTGACCTCCCATACAACATCCTCCTTGGATGCCCGTGGATTCACTCCATGCAGGCCATCCCTTCCACCTATCATTAGTGTATCAATTTTCCACACAACGGAGTTGAGATCACTATCCATGCAGATCCCAATCCCTTTGCATACTGCCATGCATTGGAAGCCTCCCATCTAGGTTCAAATCATTGTCTTGGGACTGACATTGGCACATCCATTGCTAGTTCCTCCAACCCCCTTCTAGATCCTAACACTATCCTTGCATCCACTTTGTCCACTATCAAGATCGACCACCAAGGCTATGGAGAATATAGTCTAATTGATGCTTTCACTGTTGGATCCCTTCTAGCTGATCCACATACACATGGGCGTCCATCTAGTTACATTGACCAAAAGCCACCTAAACTAACGCAATTGGGTCCTACCACCTTTCTTTCTCACAACATTCTAAATAGCCAGGAAATGACACTTGATATCAATCAATGGCTCTACAAAGATCCTACACCTCCTGGCAGTGGCCTCCTAAATCACTTCAAAGATAAATATGCCTCTGCCCACAAATTGGTCACCAAAAAGTGGAACTATCAAAGAGGCAGACTAGGCTCTGAAGAACAAGGCATGAGAACCCCCATTGTGCCCTCCAAACTTCAAAAGCACATTGGTATGGGCTTTGAACATGATACATCTGGCCTTGGCTGTAACATGACTAGGGGCACTAAGAAAACCAGTCTAACTTATCACATTCCCTTGGGCAACATACACAAATTTGAAGACATCCCAGAAGAGAAAATTGTGAGAGCCTATGTTGATATTGATGATGAAATTTTCCTTAGTAACTCCGTCCTTCACCAATTATCTCTCAAATTCATTTACCTTTCACTCCTCCATCCTAAGATCATTAATTGGGACCAACCAAGCATCATCCTTATAGACGAGTTTGAAAGCATGGTTGCGCTCGTAAACTTCATGGGAGCTATAGATCAGGAACTAGATTAGGGGATGACTTCCACACATGTGTACACCTTAAATATGAAAGCATACTTTGGGGGAGAGGAGGACTCTAGTAGCAAAATTGAAAAGAAGAATAAAAAATAAAAAAGTGTATCTCTTAGTGAAAACCCTTCTGGGGCACTATCAGATAAAAAAAAAGCAAAAATAAAGGGTGTATCTCCTAGTGAAAACCTTTTTGAGGTGCTAGGAGATGGAGATTCTCCTCTCCCTATCCTCCATGGTTACAGGTCAGAATAGTCATCTATTCTCATTGAGGAAACCTAACCTATTAATCTGGGTATAGAGGACTAGCCTCGACTCACTCACATTGCAGTATCATTTATAGAAACATAAGAAATGGCCTTCACAGCTCTTTTAAGAGAATATTCAGACATCTTTGCATGGTCCTACTCTCACATGCCTGGATTGGATCTAGAACTTGTAGTACATCATCTATCTATGGATCCTAACATTAAACCTGTCAAACAAAAGCTCCAAAAAATTCATCCCAAAGTTGCACTAATGGTCAAAACAGAACTTGAAAAGCTCTTAGCAGCTAGAATCATCAGAGTGATAGATTACTTAGACTGGATTTAAAATATGGTCCCAATCTCTAAGATGGATAACTCCATCAGAATCTACACTGACTTCTGGGATCTAAACAAATCATGTCCAAAAGATGACTTTCCATTGCCTAATATTGACATGATAGTGGACCTCACTACCAGACATGAGATGTTGTCTCTCATGGACAGGTTTTCAGTATACAACTAGATCCGTATAGCAGAAGATCAACATAAGACAACATTTACAACCCCATGGGGTACCTTCTTCTATAACATGATTCTATTTGTGTTCAAGAATGCTAGAGCAACATATCAGCAGGCCATGACCGTCATCTTTCATGATATGATCCATAAGATCATTGAAGATTACGTGGATGATATATTGGCTAAGTCACAAAATAGATTGGATCACTTAAACGATCTAGAGGTAGTGTTTGATCGACTCCAACATCATGGTCTCAAGCTTAATCCAAAGAAATGCATCTTCAGAGTTACATCAGGAAAGCTCCTTGGCTTCATCATATCAAGGTGTGGCATAGATCATAAAAAATTTAAATCAATCATGGAAATGCCTCTGCCAAAGACACTCAAACAACTACACAGTCTACAAGGAAAGCTTCAATCATTGCACCGCTTTATATCATAGCTTGCAGAAAAATCCAAACCTTTCACACGCCTGCTAGGAAAGATCATAGTTTCCAATGGGATCCTATATGCCAAAGAAGATTCAAAAAAATGAAGGAATATCTAGAAAATTCACCTATCTTAGTGCCGCCTACACTAGGAAAACCTCTCATATTGTATATATCTACAACAACAACACTGGGGGCACTCCTAGCCCAGTTAGATGACAATGGAAAAGAGTGCGCTATCTACTACATTAGCCGCACTTTTGTGGGCTATGAGATAAATTATACACCAATGGAAAAAGCATACTTAGCACTGGTTTTCGCTACTCAAAAGCTCTGTCACTACATGCTTAGTCACACAGTCAAGCTTATATCAAAATTAGACCCACTCAACTATCTACTATCCAAAACCACTCTTACAGGCTATATGGCTAAATGGGTCATGCTTCTAAGCGAGTTTGATATCCATTATGTAGACAAAAAATTCATCAAAGGTCAAGTCAACATAGATCAGTTAGCAGAGGTACCATTGATTAATGCATATCCTTTAGTCATGGAATTTCCTGATGAATATTTGTGCATGATTGAAGAACAACCATCCTAGAAGTTATTCTTTGATGGATCCTACACATCACATGGTTCTGGGGAAGGAATCCTATTTGTTACCCCACAAGGTGACCACATCCTAAAATCATTCAAACTGGGATTTCCTCACACTAACAACATAGAAGAATATGAGGCACTAATTCCAGGACTCCGCATGGCCATCTAGTGGAACATCATGGATATCCAAGTCTTTGGTGATTCTCAGCTAATCATAAAGCAAGTGTTAGATGAATTCCAAAAGAAAGATGATAAGCTTCTACCTTACAAAGAGATGTTAAACAAAATGAAGGAGCATTTCATCAATCTGCAAATCACCCAAGTGCCACATCTACAAAACAAAGCCGCTGATGCAATGGCAACAATCAGATTTCTTCTATAAATTATGCACACTGCAACACAGTATGAATTCTTAGTTGAGCAACGTCATGTGCCAACTTATGAAAGTGATGATGTTAATCGGGTCTGTGTCTTGGTTGGTCCTCTATCCCCATGGTACCATGACATCCACACTTCTCTAAAAAATGGTATCATATCCCCCCATCTAGCCAACACCCAATGCCAAAACCTTATTCAAAGAGCTTCTCGCTACACCATTATAGCCAACACCTTATATCATTGTGGTTATCACAATGTTCTCTCTAGATGTTTAGATGAAGTTGAAGCTACCCAGGCGCTGTGAGAAATTCACACTGGAATCTGTGGTGCCCACATGAGTGGTATGGTCCTAGCTAAACAACTTCTTAGAGTCAGTTATTATTGGCCTACTATGGAACATGATGCCTATGAATTTTGTAAAAAAATGCTTACCATGTCAGCAACATGTAAATTTGATCCATGCACTAGCATAAGAGCTACATCCTATTACACCTTCTTGGCCATTCTCATGTTGGCATTTTGACCTCGTTGGTAAGATCACTCCCTTATCCTCTGAGGGACACAAATTTATCATCACAGCAACTGAATAGTTTACTAAGTGGGTTGAATCAATCCCACTTACCCTCATGATAGGCATCCAAATCTCCAAGTTTATCTTATACCACATCGTTTGTTGCTTTGGCTTTCCATCCACCATTTTCGCAAATCATGGTTTGCCATTTGAAAATTAGCATATGGTTGATCTGTGCAAGCGCCTCCACATCCATCATCGCTTCTCTAGCCCATATTTCCCACAGTGTAAAGGCCAAGCTGAGGCAACCAATAAAACACTTCTAAAAATCCTAAAGAAGGTTGTCAATGATAGTGGTCATGACTGGCACCTCCAAATTAATCCCTCTCTTTGGGCCTATCACACTTCCTTCCACACTCCCATAGGAACCACTCTATATTCCCTTATCTATGGTGTCAAGGTTGTCTTACCAATTGAGGTTGAACTACCATCCTTATGGGTATCTCTCAAAGACCTAATCACAGATGAAGACTACAGTGTAACAAGACTCACATAGCTTGATCTCCTTGATGAAAAGTAGTAGCAAGCATATGACCACCTGGTCGTATATCAGAATAGAATAAAGCAGAGCTATAATAAGAAGATTCACTCATGCCAATTCCAAGTAGGGGACTTTGTGCTCAAACAGAATCAGAAAGTGGGTGCTAATTGAGAAAGGAAAGGCAAGTTCAAGGTTACTTGGAAAGGCCCATATATTGTCACTACATGCTTCAAATCTGGGGCATATCAGTTATCCACTCCTGAAGGAGAACCTCTAAATGATCCAATCAACATCATTCATCTCAGACACTTCTATGCTTGATAGCTTCTTATCTCAGTTATCTGAAAAAATCTTGAAACAATGTAAAAAGTCCTGAAGAAATCATTGTCTTGGTAAAAATCTGGTAAACAGACACCTTGGTGATAGCAAAAAATTAAAAAAAAAAGATAAAAAAGAAAAGAAAAAAGATCAAGAGAAATAAATCATCCAATGGTGAAAACTTGGCAATTAGGCATCTTGGACAAGTATGTGTGGTGAAAATTTGGCAATCATGTGTCACACATAGTGGGCTATATCATTATCTATCAAAATCTCATTCTCCTCCATCTCATCCATTCCACTCCACTTTGGCCTAATCATTACCTATATTTCCTAGATATTCCATTATCGCTTGCATCAGTCAGCATTGGTCCTCCTATCCTACATCCTATGCTTTTGTACATATTAGTCCTATATATACTCATCCATCCCATTTTTATATATTTTTTCCTATCCCAATCCTTGAGATTTAGTCCTATAAAAATATTTTCTATGTCATTCTAGTCTTGTATCTAGTCCTTCTTGTACATATCTCATGTCCTTGGTCAATCTCCTTGCAAAAAGTGATCCAGTTCCATTCTGAATCCTATGCTTCAGCAAGTTCCTTATGACACAATCTTGTTTCACCAATTTGATCATCATCACATCTTTTGGCCAATCAGATACACACTTGACCTCTCCATATAAATAGGTCCTTGAGGATGTATCCTTCCTCTTGTTGGCCTAAATCCAATCATCTTTCTGGAAATGGGTCCTTGAGGATGTACCCTTCCTCTCATTGACCTAAATCTAGATTATCATCATCACTAGGTTCTTGTAGGATGTATCCTTCCTCTTGACCTAATCTCAATCCAATCATCATCCCATATAATTGATCTCTCTAGAAAAATGCGTCTTGTTATTGAATTTTTTATCTTGAAATTTGATTTTGGTTCTTGATTATCATTCCTTATTCTTTCCGGTTGCTCTCCTCCTCAAGGTTGCCTTGATTCTTTATATCATGGTATGTTGCAAATGGATTCACCTAGGATAGGGAACTTGATATTTTTTTTTTCTGCTTGTGAGTCAGTTAGATATGACCCTTGCATGTATATAATCTATTTGGGTTCACATGCTGCACTTGGGAAATGGTGTTTTCTTGTGGGCTTTTCCAGCATCATTTCAACCATGGGTCTTCTGAGACTCATGTGTGATGTTGGGGCAACCCTCATGTGTTTGTTATGTCATTCCTCTACAACACCAGTGACAAGGCCTTGTGTTCCTAGTAACATTGGCATGGTCTCTAGCGTTGCTATATCAAAATAAATGCTCAACTACATGGCAGTATTCCACCATAGAATACCCCTTGCTCAAGCTTCAAAAAAAATCCTCCCCCCATCAAATCCCCAACAAAAAATTTCCCTTTTATTCCAATCAAATCCTGTCTCAAACCTAGCCCTTCATCCTTGATGCAAACCTGACTATCCCATCCCTCATTCTTCTATCCCCCATTCCTTTTTCTTTTATCCTGTCTCTCCTGACTGTCTCTTTTTGAGATGTCACTAGGGCTTCACATTTTCTCCCTGTCACCCTCTTGAGGGGGCATCATCTTGGTCATCCTATTTTAAATCTATCCCAATCTTCACTCTGGGGAATTTTTTTTCTACGTCCACATCTTCGCGTTATCTATTGTTTTAAACGTCTTTGAAATAGTGTTATTCTTACACTATGTCGAAGAGGGGCAAAATGTAGACACCTAAATCTGATTAACCTAATTCAATCATATTTAGTGCCTTCTAGGACATATCAACTAAGTAATTGAGCATTACCTAATTTTCCTATGTCATCCCCTAGCCCTAATTAATTCAATTAATTGGCTATAGTCCTAATTAATTATTAAAAGCAACCAATAGCTTAATAATTAATTATAACCATATTCCCCTATTATTGAATGAATATGTTATTTATGTAATTTAATTCTCTAATATTCCCTTTAACCCCTAACCTATCTCAACTACCTAACTCAGAGTTCAAACTAATCCCAACCTCTTCACCCATCCTAGTCCTAATCCTGACCCTAATCCTAATCTTAAACTCTCCCTAATGATGTCACATTCCTAATCTTTCAATTAGGAATTCAATCCCTTCCCCAAATTCAAATTTCTCAAGCCATCCTCATCCAAGTGCATTTAATACTCTTACATCCTCGTTAATGCCTCATTAAGGCTCTTACACCTTCATTAATAACCTTATCTTCTAGAGTCTTCTTGGATTTTTCCCTAAATGGTCAGATTCCTCCCTCTTTTCAACCTAATCATATTGTGACACTTGTCACAATATGATGCACTTGAAGAAGCACAATCCATGTGCTCTCTTCTAGGTGCATCTAGGCCTCTCCTCAGGATTGCATCTTGACCCTTGATTCTTCACCCATTTTCTATAAAAGAAACCTCATTCCTTCATAATTTAATTCACCTTCCATGTAGAGTTATAATGCTATTTTGAGAGAAAATCATAAATCCATCTTTTAGAGAAGAGTTATAATTCCAGTTTGAGATCACAACTTGAAGCTTGAAGCACATCCATGAGAACACATCCACAACAAATGGACAAATTGAATGAACAAAATGGAGTTTGAATGAGCTTGTAAGAGGTTTGCACTTTCTTCATTTAGCTTATTTCAAGTTTTCATTTTATTTCTTAGCATGTGTGTAGTTTAGATTATTATTTGTTGAGTGTTTTAATTCATTATTATGCTCCTTTACACCTAATTTTCATATCTCACAAATGCTAGCCATAAGATTTAATCTCAATTTGCAGTTCACATTTACTCACATCAAAACTTGACTTAGTTCTAACTTAGCCATAACTAAACATGGTTCTCTTGGATACTTAGTGACAGAGCAAAATCAAAGTCGCTAAATGATTTCTCTAACTCAAGTTCTATTTAGAGATCCCACACCAGCCCTTAGATCTTATCTCAATCAATGATCAACGTTAAGTCTCTCAAGCTTTCTGTACTTCATCAAATCCTTCTGAGATCATGCAGAAACTCTTGATTTCTCTTTAATATGATGGTCTATGCTAAATCTCGAGACCATATACTTAACCATGCTTTTATTCTGAGATCGCGTGACCACATTATCTCTAAATCACTTGAACTCAACCATAGGTGTATCTAGAGATTCCATGACTAACCTTACCTCCTAGTCTCTAAAAGATCAAGTGCAGGTGACACAATTAAATCAAAAATATAACAAGATCAATGACTATCTCTTAATCTCTGAATCTTTGACTTAACTGTGATTTTTTATGCAGATTACATGACAAAGAAAAATGAACTGTCTTGACCTCGGGTGTATTAAGAGATTACACGACTAAGAAAATCTCCAAGTTGCTGAGTAATTCTTGTAACTTTAGTTTAATCATGAGATCTAGCACTATCCACATGATCAAATCCTAATCCACGACTTCTGCTAAGTCTTTGAATAACTTAAAGCATATTCTTTTCTTCTTGAGAGTATGCTACTAAAACTTGTGTTGAGTCTCCAAATGATTTGGAATATTCGGTCTTGCTTGTGAGATCAAGAGATAAAGGTAAAGACTTAAAAAGCACATGACATATAAATAACTTAAGTTACTTTGACAAAAGTAACTTCAAAAAAGAACACGACTATGAGGAACTAGGGTTTTTGCACAACAAGGGCACAAATGACTTAAGATTTTTGGTTTTGCACCACTTTGCTCTGTATTGCTTGGATCACAGATATTTGCAAGAAATTTTTAAGGGTACATTGGAACAAATCTTGATACTTTTAGGGAAAATTGATACTAGGAACCAAAACCTTTTTGCAAGACTCAGAAAAATTAGAAATATATCCAATAGTGGCTCTATCTGAGGATTCTTGATTACAATTTCATAGCAAGAATAGTGGATCTCTAGAAGGTAGACCACAACTGCACTAACCTACTACAAAAGCTAACACATAATAGAAATCAAACACACAACAAGAAAGAAGCACACCTATACATAAAGGACACAACTATTGTGCATGGAAGGCAGAACTAATTGAAGAAAGGTTTTATAAAATGTCCATGCACTGGAAATTCAAATACCTCTCCATCCTTATTCTTTAAAAGATATGAATTCTTCCCAAAAAAATTATGAATGATAAAAGGACCTAACCACAGGGACTCAAATTTTTATATTTTCCCTTGTCCTCAGGTCTTGCATTCCATTGAAGAACCATATCATTAAGCTGGAACTTCCTATCCCTTGTTGTCTTGTCAAAAATGTATTTCATTTTTTTCTGTAATTTGACATTTTCTTTTTTACTATCTCTTCTTACTTCATCCAACTCTACTAGCTACACCATTCTTTCTTGCATTGGCTCAGATATTTCTAGCTCGTCATCTTGGATGAACTTGTAAATTGGAAGTAAATTGTTTGTAGGCATTCTAGACTGCACACCATACAATAATTCAAAGGGAGATTTCCCTATTTCTTTCTTCACAGTGATCCTATCTTCCCATAATGCTAGTTTCAACTTTTCATGCTTGGCTCTCTTATTGTTCTCAAGGGTCTTTTTCAAAATTTTCAAGATACTATGTTAGGATTAATCAGACAAAAATAACAATTACATGCAGAAATATAACCAATATCAGTGAAAAATAAACCAAAATAGAAGAGAACACAAGACACAAATATTTAATATGGTTCACCCAATCCCTGGGCTATGTCCACCAAACAGTAAAGTCCACTCTTATTATTATCTAGTGATTACAATCAGATCACAATGCGCAAATCCCTTATAGCTCAATACCACTGTAAAACATACAACATACTAATGAAACCCTAACCCTAAGCCAATTTATACAATCTTTATGCCCCTTTAGGGTTAGAACATGTTGGCCCATAAATTGGCCAAAAATAAGCCTCAAAAAAATTCCTGCCACTCACAAAACCCCACTTGAGGTGATGCCTCAAACCCCACACATTGTAGAAAGGTAAAACACTTCCCTAGATAGTACTTTCCTAATCAATCACCACAATATATCAATCTCCCACTTGGGGACTGATCAGATTCCACATAAACCAATAATTATCCCACTCAGAGATTGATCCTATAGCTAAACCACTACCCTATGAAGCTCCCACTAGATCCAACCTTCCTAGACTCTATTGTTTTGTTAGTCTATTCAATCTAGAAGACCAACCAAAGCTGAACAATAATTCAGCGTCTCCCTCATCACAACCTTTGTAAACATATCCACTGGATTATCATTTGTGTGTATCTTTTCTAGCTTTAACTACCCATCATCCAAAATTGACTAAATGAAATGATACCGCAACTGTATGTGCTTTTTATTTGAGTGCAAAGAATAATTCTTTGCAAGATGGATGACATTGTGACTATCTAAATATAGATAGTTATCCACCTGTGTATGTCCCAATTCTTCCATTAATAATTGAAGCCATATCATCTCCTTGGCTTCCTCTATAGTAGCAACATACTCTACCTCTGTAGTGGATAAAACATTTACCTTTTCTAACTGAGAAATCCAACTCACTTCTGTCCCACCAAAAGTAAATACATAACCTATAGTAATCTTCTTGGTATCTATATCTCCTACCAAATCTGAGTCAACATAGCCGTGAACAACAATAGTAGAGCCCCCAAAGTGTAAATAGTTATTGGATATACCTCTCAAATATCTGAGAATCCATTTTACTGCATTCCAATGCTCAATCCCAGGGTGACTCGTATACTGGCTAACGAATCCCACTACATGTGCAATATCTAGCCTAGTACATACCATAGCATACATTAAGCTCCCTATAGCTAAAGCATAAGGTATCTTGGACATTTTTTCCTCCTCTTCTAGCATCTTTGGACACATCTCCTTAGTAAATTTCAAATGACCAGGCAAAGGTGTGCTGACAGCTTTGGCATCCTTCATAGAGAATCTCTGCAACACCTTTTCAACATAATCAACCTAAGATAGAATTAATTTTTTGTTCTTCCTATCTTTGAAAATTTTCATGCCAAGGATTTTTTTTTCTGACCCCAAATCCTTCATGGCAAAGGATTTTGCTAACTGTTGTTTCAACCCCTTAATATGATCCATGTTAGACCCAGCTACAAGCATATCATCAACATATAAACATAGAATAATGTAGTTTTCATCATTCAACCTATTGAAATAAACACAATGGTCATAATTACATCGAGTGCATCCATTCTTGTTCATAAAAGTATCAATTTTAATATACCATATATGAGGTGCTTGCTTCAAGCCATATAAACTTTTCTATAATTTGCACACTAAAATCTCCTTACCCTTGACCTCAAATCCCTATGATTGTACCATATATATTTCTTCATTCAAATCACCATGACAAAAATTTGTTTTAACGTCAAGATACTCTAAATGCAAATCTTCAGTAGCCACAATACTTAAAACAACATGAATAGAAGTCATTTTAACAACTGGAGAAAATATCTCATCAAAATCAATACCATGTTTCTATACAAATCCTTTTACGACTAATCTGGCTTTAAATCTTTTCTTACCTACATCTTCTTCTTTCAACCTGTAAACCCATTTATTCTGCAAAGCCCATTTACTTGTAGGTAACTTACATAAATCCCAAGTCTTATTTTTCAGAAAATAGTCCATTTCTTTTGTCATTGTAGACTCCCATGGAAGCTTTGTATCCACCTACATAGCTTCATTATAACATTCAAGCTCACCAGCATCAGTTAATAAAATAGAATACAAAGAAGGTGAAAATCTATCTAGAGGTCTACTTAGCCTTGTTGACCATCTAACATTCATTGGGGTGTGTGGTATTTGTTGTTTTTGTTGTTGCGGAGCATAAGGAATTACTGGAACATTACCTTTTGGAGTATCATCCAACTCTACATAATCAGTGTCTTTCTTCTCATGCTATCGTAACAATTTGTACAATATTTTCTCATTGAATCTGACATCCCTCCTTACAATTTTATGATTTTCAAAATTGGAAAGTCTATAGCCAAATTCATCAATTCCATATCCAAAAAGTACACATTTCTTTGATTTTTCTTCCAGATTGGTTCTATTTTCAAAATCTATATGTGCAAATGCTTCACAACCAAAGGTTCTAAAAAAAGAATAACTTACCTTCTTACCAGTCCATGCTTCCTCTAGAATACCACAACCCAAAGGAGTAGAGGGACCTCTGTTAATTAAATAAACAAAAATATTTATAGCCTTTGCCCACATGTTTAATGAGAGCCCAAGATGTAATCTCATAGTCCTTGCATGCTCCATTATTGTCTTGTTCATACGTCCAGCCACTCCATTTTCTTGTGGATTTCTTGGAACCATATTCTACCTACGAATGCCTTTAGAGGAAAAATAATATTCAAATTATTTTCTGCAATACTCACCACCATTATCAGATCTAAGACATTTTAATCGTTTACCAGTCTCATTTTCAACCAAGCTTTTCCATTTTTTAAAAGTTTCAAATACTTCAGATTTCTACCTAAGGAAATAAATCCACACTTTCCTAGTTGCATCATCAATGAAAGTGACATAATATAGAGAGACACCATGGGAAGATACATGATTTTTCCCCCATACATCTATATGCACAAGCTCTCATTTATCATCTTTCTTTTCCTTCCCACCCTTCAAGAAACTGACTCTATTTTGTTTCCCATACACACAACTTTCACAGAAATCCAAATTTACACATTTCAGACCTAGTAAAAATTTCTTTGAGTGAATTAATTTCATGCCTTTCTCACTCATGTGCCCAATTCTGTTATGCCATAGTGTTGTTTTGGTGGCCATAGCAACTACATTTTCTACCTGCTCAACTGCAACAATTGTTCGTAAAAATTCACTTTTCTCTGTAACAATTAGAGTAGAAGGAACAAAATTACCTGTACAAAGATATAAGGTGCCTACTTTCACACCTTTTTCTACTACTAAGGAGCCTTTTGAAACCTTCCAATTTTTATCTTTAAAAGTAACTATGCAACCCTCATCACCTAGTCACCCTGTTGAAATTAAATTTATACTCAGCCTCAGAACATGTCTTACCTCTTGTAGTGGCCAATGATTCCCATTATGCAACTTAATCTTAATTCTTCCCTTCCAAACAATTTGATAGGGTTCATTATCTCCCAAATAAAATTTCCCAAAATCACCTTGGAAATAATCAATGAAATAACTCTTATGGGGTGTAGCATGGAAAGAAGCCCCTGAATCTAGAACCCATGACTCACCAACATTCTCAAGGGAAAGAATCAAAACATCATCTTTAGATTTATTACTTACCAAACTTGCCTCCTTATTACCTTCTTGTTTGTCTCCTTCTTTATTCTTTTGAAACTAGAGATCTTTCTTCTTGTGACCTAGTTTTCCATAGTACTAGCAGTCGCTAGGTCCTCTTAATTGAGACCTCTTTCCCTTTGTCTTCCCTCAAGATTTCCCATGATTTCTAGAGTTGTTTCCTCAATTTCTTATTCTACCTCTACTTTCAGCATTTAAAAAACTTCCTGATGTAGATCCGCCTGAGCTTTTCCTATGAATATCCTCACTCAGAATAACACCAACAACATCATCAAATCTTAGGGTGTTTGACTTAGAAACAGAATTAATAACAGCCATTATCAAGCCATTCCATCTTTCTAGCAAAGAACACAGAATCAAAAGAGCCCTAATTTCTTCATCAAAATTTATACTCATAGAAGATAATTGAATAGTAACTATATTATACTCATTTAAATGATCAATGACTGACCCACCTTCTACCATCTTCATATTAAATAAATTCTTCATAAGAAATCCCTTATTCAAAGCAGTAGGTTTTTCATACAACTTTGCTAGGGTTTCCATCAACTCTTTAGTTATCTTTTCTATGGTAATATTAAACACCACTGATTATGCCAGGCATAATTGAATGCTACCCAATGCCTTTCTATCCAAAATATCCCAATTCTCCTAAGACATATTTGCAACTTTCTTTCTCACTCCTCCCAATGGTCACCGTAGTTCCTTCTGATAGAGATAGTCATCCATCTGCATTTTCCATAACTGAAATTTTTGTCCATTAAACTTCTCAACCTTCAGTCTACCCTTGTCTTCCATTACTCCCACTCAATAATTAGACTCCCACTAAACCATGAGATCTTCCTATAGAGGATAACTAAAGACTGTAGAAGTTGAGAAATCCAACTTCACAGATCACCAAGAACACCTACATGCAAATAACTTGTTACTGAAAGGAAACAAGAGAGACAGAAGCAAAGACTTGGAAAATCTCAATGGAGTGAGAGAAAATTATATTCCAAGGTCAATGAAACAATAATTTCAAAAGTTCAACCTTAAAGGTGAATGAAACCCTAAAAAGGTAAAAGCTAGGTTGCGCAATATAATTAATATAAAATATTAATTATATGCACCTAAGAGACAGCTTAAGTGAAAATAGAGTACATATACAACTTAATAATTAAATCAACATGATCTAATTAATAAGTGAAGATAAATAGATACTCTAACACCCCCCCTTAAGTGAAGCTCAGGAGGTAAGCTAACCTAGCACAACTATGAAAGTAGGAAAAGAGGGTTCCGACAACAAGGCCTGATCAGGTACCCAATACAAGGAAATCTCTATGAACCGAAGATAAAGGAGAAAACCCAGTGGGAAAAAAAGAGATAAAAAAAACATGAAGGAAGGAAGGCCTCAACAAGACCCCCCAAGGACAACTTCTGTCACCCCAAGCATAGAACGCAACTGAAGATAGTGCGGAGATGCAAAAGGTTTGGCGAAGATGTTAGCAACCTAAACGTCAGTGGGAATGTACTCCAAAGTGAGAACACCATCCTGAATCTATTGATGGTTGAAATGAATATGAAGCTCAATGTTTTTAGTGCACTGATGCTCCATCAGGTTGCAAGAAATGTGAATAGCACTCTGATTATCGCACAACAGAATAGTGGGATGATCAGGAGGAAAGCAAAACTCAGCAATCAACTGTCAAAGCCATAGAATCTCTTGAATAGCATGCACCACCACTCTGTACTTATCCTCTATAGATGAAAGTGCATGAGCATTCTACTTCTTGCATGACCATGTGATAGGACTAGAGCCAAGGAAAAAAACAAAGCCAAAAGTAGACTTCCAATCATCAACATCACCAGCCCAATCTGAGTTAGTGAAGCCAACAATGTGAGGAGCCCCTGATGTGTAATGAATGACATACATAAATGTGCCCTGAATGTATCTCAAAATATGCTTGGTAACTTGCCAATGACTCTCATGAGGCTCATGTGAGAGCTGAGAGACTAGACCAACAACAAATGAGAGATCATGATGAGTGTGTGTCAGGTATAACAAACTACCAACCAACTGCCGATACAATGTAGGATCCACTAAAGGTGAAGTGCAAGAGGTAGACAAAGTAACACCCGACTGAAAAGGTGTGGGAGAAGGCTTGCAATCAAGCATATCAAAGCATTGAAACATGTCAAGAGCTTACTTCTGCTGGTAAACAAAGAACCCAGCAGGGGACTGAACAATTTGTAGACCCAAAAATAAGTGTAATAGACCAAGGTTAGTCATCTCAAACTGCTCCATCAATGCATGCTGGACATCCTGAATCATAGAAGATGAGCTACTTATGATGAGAAGATCATCAACATATAGCACAAGGATCAAAACCTCATCCTCAAGACACTGAATGTAGACTGTAGGATCAGAATGACAACTTGTGAATCCTGTAGAAAGTAGAAAAGAGTCCATCTTCTCATAACAAGCCTGAGGGGCCTACTTGAGACCATACAAAGAGTGCCAAAGTTTGAAAACAAAGGAGGAATCCTGCACAAACCCTTGAGGCTGCTCCATGTAAATCTCCTCAGTGAGATCACCATGCAAGAATGCACTCTTTACATCCATCTAAAAAATGGGCCATCCCTGAGAAGCTGCAAGGGATAAGCCAAGGTGAATAGAGTTCATCTTGGTGACATGGTCAAATGTCTTAGTGTAATCAATATCCTCAACCTATGAAAAACCCTTCACAACAAGACATGCCTTGTACTTATCAATAGAGCCATCAGCAACAAACTTAGTATGATACAACCACTTACATCACACTAACTTTCTTCCCTTAGGAAGAGAACAAATATCCCAAGTGTGATTCTTCATCATAGAAGAATACTCCTCCTCCATAGCACTGTCCCACTCATTATGTCCTATTGCTACTACAAATGTCTGAGGATCACCACAAATAGCATGACTCAGAAGACTAGAACCTGCAATATGAGACCGGGTGCAACAGGAAGTGGAAGGGTCACCAGCCAGAGATCCTACAACATCAACTGTAACACGAGCCCATCTAGGAATCAGTGGAGGATCCTATGGTGGAGGTAAATGGGGATTAGCAAGATCATCATCCTCATCATCCTAAAACAAAACTATAAGAGATGAGGGAGTAGTGGTAAGTGAAGTAGACTCTGGAAGTGGGGTATCTACTGTAGGAAGGAACTCATCAAACTTGACATCCCATCAAAATAGGACCTCTCTGGAATCAGGGTCAAACAACCTATATGCCTTAACATCCTCGGAGTAGCCAACAAAAATGAGGTGTCAGCTCTTTCACTCCATTGCTCTCCTCTAAGCGTCAGGCACAAATGCCCATGCTTCACTACCAAAAACTCAGAATGAAGATTCATCAGGCTTGACATGAGACCAAGCCTCCTCAGGAGTCATATGTCAAACTACTTTGTGAGGCATCCAATTCTAAATATAGTTGGCACAATTGACTGCCTCTACCATAAAAGATGAATCCATGGACCTAGAGTGTATTATACAATTAGCCATCTCCCAAAGTGTTATGTTCTTTCTCTCTTCCACACCATTCTATTCAGGGGTGTAGGGCACTAAAAACTGATGTTGAAGACCATGTTCAGAGCAAAAATCCCTGAAAGATTGGTTTACATACTCCCTCCCATTATCTGTGTGTATCTGGTGAATAGAAAGACCAAATTGCTTCTCCACAAATGTCTTAAAGACTTGAAATGAATCAAAGACATCAGACTTGTACTTCAAAATTACACCCATGTGTGCTTGGAGAAGTCATCAATGAAAGTAAGCACATATCTAGCACCAGAAAAAGGAGTAGAAAATGACATGAGGTCACTATGAATCAAATCCAATGGTGCCAAAATGAATAGCTCATCCGTGAGGAAAAGGATCCCTATGTTATTTACCAAGAAAACAACCCTGACAAACCCCATTAGTGCAAGTAATCTGTGGAAGCCCAAGAACAAGTGCATGTGTGCTCATCCACTAAAGATATCTATAATTGACATGGCCCAAATGCTCATGCCAAAGTCTTCTCACTAAATCTGCATGTGCTATAAAATAGGAACCTGTGCTAGTAGAAGACTCAAATTCATCAAATCTATATAGGTGAGATGTAGTGTCAACACTCCCAGTAGCCACAATCATATCAGAATCATGTAAGTCCTGAATAACCACATTATGTGGTGAGAACTCAACTGTCTTACCAGAGCCAGAGTGACAAATCTGATAGATAGACAATAGGTTCATCGAAATGTCATGGACAAAAAGAACATCCTGAAGAGAACCCTCAGCTAATGCAAAAAAACCAGAACCCAAAACTAGAAGATGAGATGAGTTCTCAATAGCAATCTGTGAAGTAGCACAAGGAGCAAGTGACGTGACCAACTTCTGAGTGTGATTCATGTGGTGAGAGGCACCAAAATCAAGAATCCAGGTGGGCCGAGAAGTCATTTCTCATGTAGTAAGAGCATGACCTTTCCCTTAAGAGGAGGATGTGGATTGAGGAGCTGAAATGTGATGCTCCTGCATGGCTTCCTCTAAAGCCTCCAAATGTTTCCAGCACCTAGAAAAAAGATGTCCATCCTTTCCACAAAAAACTACATGTCTCAACTGATTTCTTCTTAGTCTTGGAGGTAGACTCAGTAGACTTTGAAGAAGATTTACCCTTGGAAGGGTTAGCTGGAGGTTTGGAATCATTTTTCTATGTAGGTTTGGAGGAATACTCATTGCTTGTTGAATCTTTCTTTGGTTTAGATTTTTGTTTTGGTTTCCCTAGTGAAGACTGAGCAACCAATGCTTGGCTAGAAGAGCCAGAAGCATCCATCTATTGGATCTTTGCCTATTCCCATGTCAATCAATCATAGAATGTATTGAATCAAGACATGGTGTGTCTAGTACCCAAAGCATCCATGGTGGAGTATAAAGTAGAAGAAAAGATCTGATACTGTCCTCTCAACTTTGAGAGTATCAGGAAGATACACTCATCATCTATCTTATTTCTCCCACATCCCTGCAAAACTGAACGCAGAGATTTGAACTTCATCAATAAGTCCTCCATAGTGGGAAAGCTGGTAGGAGTCAAAGTGGTCAACTCTGCATCAAGATGTAGTGCCCATAACTCATTCACTATGTCAAACAAATCTGAAAACTTGCACCAAATGGCCCTAGCAGTTGTCAAACTATCCAGGTGAAAAAGGAGACTGTCGGAGATGTTTAGTGCAATCAAGCCCATGGCTTCATCCATTTTATTCCTATGTTGAAGAATCTCAAAAGGATGTTGCAGGACAGGTTGGTTTTCATCTAGACATGACCATAAGCCACATGACATGAGTAGCCTGGTCATGTGTGCTTTCCAGGTGTGGTAATTGTGCGATGTCAGCATGGTCACAGAGGGGTCCGACATTGAGAGAAGAAGAAGATGGAAGTAGAAGGGTCATTTCTAAATTTAAATGATAGAAAGAAAAAGAACCCCCCCATAATGTATAATTCTATCCCCCATACAACAAAGAAACAATTACTGAAAGCATAAAAAATGAGAAGAAAACCTGGACGCTAGATGCAGAGATGGAGGAAACAAAATCCTCTACTTCAATGCTAAAAAAGAAAGATCATACAGCCGAATCAGAAATCAAGACTAGCACCATTGTGTCTGGCTCAGAAACACCTTTTTGATGATGTTTTATTTTTCAAAAATGGACACCATATGCTCAAGTTATGGCCAAAAAACCAACGATGCCTCCAAAAACAACTCTCTAAAAAAAACCAGAGACGGGAAAAAATTTGACGGTCAAACGGCCGTCGCCTGTCTGCAGTAAAAAATTTGATGATCATATGGTCATTAGAGGGCTGTCGGTCAAAAAAATTTCCCGGTTGCCAGAAAAAATCACAAGTTGCCAGAAAAATTTGAAAAACCTCCCAAAAAAAAAACTGGCAAGTGACATCACTGCTGATGTCACCTATCGTTGGCACGTGGTGTGGCAGTGGTGGGCCAGTTACTGGCGTTGGCAGCTGGGGTACTCCTAGGGGGTTCCTGGGTGGTAGCTCTGCTGCTGGCTGCTCCACCGGTGGGCGCCGCGAGCCGGGCTGGGGTGGCACTAGGGTGGCACGGGGGTGGCGCACTCTGGTTGCGCTCTAGCTGCACTGCGTAGGGTTTAAAAAACCCTAAAAAATCAATTTTTTTGTCTCAATTTTCATGTCATATGGCCTAGGAGGGATAAAATTTCCCTTTGGGGTCACTGTGACCAAAACCAGTGAGCTTTATATGTTTTTTGACTCTCTCGGGCCTTTTGAATGCAATGGTGGAGTCTATTTTGGCTAAAAGTGCTCCAAAAAATAGCGCTTCCTCCAAAATGAAGGAAAAGACCCAGAGAAGCTGTGGCTTCTGACTACGACTCACGACTTCAAAAACCCTCACACTAGGCAGCAGTAGGGAAGCTCTGATACCATGAAGAAGTTGAGAAATCTAGCTTTACAGATCACCAAGAACACCTGCATGCAAATAACCTATTGTTGAAAGGAAACCAGAGAGATAGAAGCAAAGACTTGGAAAATCTCAGTGGAGTGAGAGAAAATTCTATTCCAAGGTCAATGAAATAATAATTACAAAAGTTCAACCTTAAAGGTGAATGAAACCCTAAAAAGTTAAAAGCTAGGTTGCGTAGTATAATTAATATAAAATATTAATTATATGCACCTAAGAGACAACTTAAGTGAAAATAGAGTACATAAACAACTTAATAATTAAATCAACATGATCTAATTAATAAGTGAAGGTAAATAGATACTCTAACAAAGACAACCTCACTTTGATACCACTGGTTAGTATTAATCAGACAGAAATAATAATTACATGCAAAAATATAACCAATATTAGAGAAAAATAAACCAAAATAGAAGAGAACACAAGACACAAAGATTTAACGTGGTTCACCCAATTCCTAGGCTATGTCCACCAAATAGGAAAGTCCACCCTTATTATTATCTAGTGATTACAATCATATCGCAATGTGCAAATCCCTTACAGCTCAATACCATCATAAAACATACAAAATACTAATGAAACCCTAACCCTAATCTAATTTATACAATATTTATGATGCTTTAGGGTTAGGACATGTTGGCCCAGAAATTGGCTGAAAATAAGCCTTAAAAAAATTTGCCTCAGGGGCTCCGCCCCCAAACCCATAGACACTTTCTTGGATAGTACTTTCTTGATCGATCACCAGAATATAACATACTATTGTTAGTTGATTTTGCTTTCCCATTGGCCTATGGATGGTATGGGGATGAATATAAAATGGCAATTCTCATATCAAAATAGAAATCAACAAAGTCATCGTATCTAAAACACACGACATTAACCATCACTAATTTGATAGGAACACTAAACCTAGTGATCACATTGTTCATCAAAAATCAATGACCATTGTGCTTGTACCCTTCTTGGTTGGAATTTCCTCAACCCACTTGGTAAAATAATCAGACACCAGCAAAATCCAACTATGTCCCCCACTTGATTTCTTAGCAAATTCTCCAATAAAGTCCATTCCCCACATAGCAAAAGGGGCTTCTGCCACTATGGGATTTAACAATAGCGCACCTGAAAAATTCATTTTTTTGGAGGATCTCTGACAAGGTTCGCACTTTCTAACAAAGGAATGGGAATCTTTGAATAAAAAAGGCAAATAATAACTAACCCTTAAGATTTAATAAGATGTTGATCTAGCTGAATAGTGTCCTCCACACATCCTAGCATGCATCTCTTTCAGAATCTCTTCAGATTTCCCTTTGTCTAGGAATAATAACAATATCCCATCCCTATTTTTCCAATATAAATCACCCTGCAACAAGACATATCTCTAAGCTTGTAACCTCAAGCTTCTCCTTTGATTATCATTTAAATCTTCTGGGCAGCTGCCAGTCTTGAGAAAAAACATAATATTAGTATACCAGGGTTGCATCTCGATACTTGTAACTGGTTCTCCACAAGTATTAGCATTATTTACTTGGAATAGATCCAAATTTTCTTCTTTCATCAATTTAGCTAGTCCTAATCCTCTTACAGATTTATTAATGTGGATATCTAGGTCAAATTCCTAAATCTTGTTGATCCATTTACATCTCTTCCCTGTTACTTTACTTTGGACCAAAATGTCCTTTACTGCAGCATGAGGAACATGTGCATTAACTTTTGCACATACCAGGTAAGGTATTGTAGACACCTAAAATTTACCAGGTGTATCCTTAAGCATTCAAAATTGTAAATCTCAGCCAAACGCTTCAAAATCAAATCTCAATTCATTAAAATGGACATCTATCAAATCAAATGGACAAAAATCAAATCAAAATAAAAGATCAAATAATCATGAAATCAAATAATTAAATTCAATCCTAAAGGGATTAATCAAATTATGCAATTGATTTTTCAATTGTATAGTTCAAATCAAAAATATCAAATCCAACCCATTCACCCTTCCATGACTAAATTAATTAAATGATTGAGTTATTTAATTCCTAATATCTTTGAGACAACCAACCAACTTTCCCTCCATTTGAGAACACCTCAAAGCTTTTGACTTAACCAAACTTTAATCATGATCAACTCACTCTACTCCCCACCCTTGGGAAAATGCTATAAATACAAGCCATTTCCTTTGTGTTTGGGATCCAAGAATTTCAAGAGAAAAATAATCCTTATTATAGGCATATGAAGAGCATATGGAGAGCATTTGAGAGCTTTTGAGAGTATTTCAGCATTTGCATAACATTTTAGTATATCATGTTTAGGAGCATTTGTTGTTTTCTAACATATCTTGGAGCATTTTGAGCATTTTGAGCATTCTAAGCTAGATTTGAGCATCTGTTTATCATACATTTATCATTCTAGGATTGTCCTTGAGGGAGATTAAGCTTGAGAGATCTCTTAACAAAGCTTGGATAGAGAACCATGAGATGATATAGATTCTTAGCTTCAATTCGTAGATTAATTTGTATTGTCTTTCCATAGAATTGTTGTTCTTAATCTTAATTTCATGAAGGTGTATTTTCATGCACACATAATGGTGCCCACCGTGGAGCTCTAAGCCTCTTTACTAACATTTCTATCATAAGATTTGGTGTGTTTGCTTTGTTCTTGGTGTTATTTTTGCAGAAAATAGGAGAAGAGCCACTTATGCGATGCTAAGAGCCGCCTTTGAACAATAAAATGCCCCTTGTGGAGCTTGATTTGTCTCCGTCTTTCATTCTATAGCCATGTTCTAGATAAAGTGGGCCACTGCTAGATAAAGCATGCCGCCTGCTAGATAAAGTTTGCCACCTAAGATTTTTTAACAGCCACTTACAAGAAATCTCTGGCCGTCTCTTACACTTTCTGTACCACCTGCTCATTTTATTTAGCCGCGTGTGATATTTTAAGAGCCGCTTGTTAAGATTTAAAAGCCACATATAAAGTTTTCATTTACGCTTAAGAACATTTGAAAGCCACTCTTTAGCTATTAAATTTCGCGTAATTACTTTTGCTTTAAATCAGATTTTGATTAATTTGGTCACTGTTGTAACTCTTTGTGTTTTTTTGTCCTGTAGATGAAAAATCACCCAAAGGTGCAGAAACCAGAGAAGCGGATCTCAAAGCCTAGCAAAGAGGTATGAATCAAAACCAAGAATGATAAAGAAATACAAACAGAAAATTTGTTAGAGATTTTATTTGAGGAAGAACACTTGTATGATCACTACATTAAGGTGTTTTTTGCTTACAAATGAAAATTTCCTACTCTCTAATTGGTTTTTCATGCCTAGTTCTTTAAAGATTTAATCAATAAATCTTTCATTAAAAGAGCTTTTAGGAGGTAATTTGTCATTTGAGTTTTTCCAAGTTTTCTTCACTTTGCCTCACTTTGTGCTGACTAACTTGTTGGAGGAGCCGGAGTGGGAACGATCACCACTAGGTGAGTGAAATAAGCTAAAAACACTCAAAAATATGCCTAGCCTTGCTAGCTTTGAAATCAGGTATTTATCTAATCAAGCTTTCATTACATAACTTGTGGAAATTCATTTAAATCTAGCATAAATAGGGACACCTTGCTATTTTCTATTCAAACAAGACATCAGGTATATGCTCTCAACTTTTTGAAGTTGATCAAAAAGCCAAAAGTGTCAAGTTTGGGTGGTAAAAAGAAAGGAAGGATTAATTGAACCACACATCTCATTTTTTTAAGAACCTCCTTGTCAAGAGGTTGAAAATGAACAAATTTTTTTGAGTTGTTTGGAACAAAGAAATACAATAGGGATATGCTCTTCACTCTTTGAGTGAATCAGATTCCCAAACTTGTTGGACTGAGTTAGGTTTTTGCTTTCCATATTAATGCTAAGTTAAATAAAGCTTTAAAGGGCCTACCTCCCAAGATTTTCCTTACAAGGACGGTGAGAGGGAATGACCCCAAGTGGGAGATATTCACTTTTACCATAATATCATTTGACCCACTATAAATAAATGTACTTTACCTTAATCAAAAAGTGACTAAAACTTGAGCGAGCCATCCTCACTTCCTCTAGTAGTCCTTTGGGATTAAACAAAATCATAATTTTGTGCATGTGGGAAGCCCTCAAAGGGGTAAAGGATATTGTCAAGATTTAGACTGGAATAGTTTGAGACCTAATAAAGTAGCAGACCTACCTTTGTAGAGCCATGATTAAAAGCCAAATTTGTTGACGCTAAGGTAGATTGCTTGGAAAACATTCTTGTTCAAACTTGTTAAAACATCTGAGAACATACACTTTTAGTGTGGTTTTAGGAAAATGATACAATTTTGATGTGTGTGTTGAGCTTGTACTCTGTTTTCACGCAAGAATTTTTTTTGATAAATCTGATCAAATACTTTAAACTTTTAAACCTAGAAAATACCAATAAAATTGTTAAAATTAACTTTGATCAGCAAAGCACCACGCATCATCATTTTAGAGCCGCTTACAAACAAAATTGGGCTGCTTGTTAATCTTAAAATGCTGCCTAAAATCATTAAACAACCGCGTATGCTATAGGAAATTGCCGCATACAAATATTTCAAAACCGCCTATCAATAGACAAACACCACCTGTCAACAGACAAACACCGCCTGCCAACTATAGAGCACCACGTAAAGGTTTTCCAGTGACCGCGTGTTAACATTTAAAGGCCTCCTGCACATAGGTAAGAGTCACCTAGAATTTTAAAAGGGAAAATAGTGGGTATCTACCAGAGGATTGAAAATAAGAAAGTTTAATTTTTGGATACCCTTTTGGACGTTCTATCACTGTGGATACCTAACTTGATCAGAATCCATCATTATTGGGCATTTTTCAAATTTATCCATGGATTGATCATTCAATTGAGTTCAAAACCTAAGATCTTTATTTGACATATGTTAATGTTAGTTTTTACTCGATCCCATTATATCAAGACTACCCTACAACCAGATAGATCTTATCTGAGACAAGAGTGTCCCTTCTTGGGTGATCCTTTCTCTACATAACCCTTACACGAATCCATAAAAGAAACAAAACTAAGGATGTCTTTTCCATTTGGCCATATAGATCCTGATCAGATTAACCATGTGAAAAAGGATATGAACAAACAAGGAAATGTTGATCCTAATAACAAAGAATCCAACATCAATACCAACAGAGGAACAAATGTGGATCCTAACAATCAAGGGATAAACAATACCAACAATAGGGGAAATATAGACCCTAATTATGAGGAATTAACCAATGAAAAGGTTAACTAGGCTATGCAAAGCCCTTTCTTCATGAAACTCATGGAAAAAGTGTTGGAAAAAGACAAGGATAAGTACTTCCTAGACCTAGCACAAACGGGTTTCAAACTTCCATGCTATTATGATGTCACTAAGCTCCAATGAGAAGAAGCTAAGGCTAACCCCATTGATATCATGAACAAACAATTCCAACTTTTCTAGATACAATTGGACACAATAAAACAAAGTGGGGCTCCTAAACCTTTTTCTATTGAAGCCTTGTGTCCATTTCCTTTTGACAAGTCTTTAATGATGATACCATTTCCAACAAATGCTATTTATCCAAAATATGATAAATATGAAGGAAAATATAATCCCCAAGATCACTTAAGGGAATTTTGTGCCCTAAGCCTAGACTTCATGCATGACATAGCTTACCTTATGAGGTTATTCCCTAGAAGTTTGGGAGGTATGGCAATGGAGTGGTTTTCAAAGTTACCCTCCAGCATTCGAACCTTTGAGGAATTCGCCTCTAAATTTGTAACTCAATATTCTTATAACATCAAACATGAGGTTACCATGCTTAATCTATGCAACACCAAACAAAGAGAAGGAGAGGGATTCCTACTTTTCCTACAACGATGGAGAGCAGTATTTTCTAGATACCCTCGAAGTGTACCCAAAAAAGAAAAGATGGATATTTTTGTGAATAGATTGAATCATGAAATGAACTATCAATTAAGGCTACAATGCCCTAGATCATTATAAGACTTAATTGAGAATGGGGTGACAACAGAAGAGGTATTGGTAAAAAGTGGAGAAATCAAACTCTACAAGGATAACAAGAATAACAACAACAACAATACTTCCAACACCAATCAAAATTGGAATTCCAACAACAACAACAATCGATTTTGGACAAAGAATAACAAAAAAAAAAGGAGTGGTTAATGATGGAGTGGTGGAGGCTAATAATTTAAAGGCTATCTCTTTCAATCTCACTCAAAACTCAGCTCAAGCCAATAATGTGAATCAAGCACCCAAAGTGCCCTTCAACAACAACACTAATAACAACTTTGGGAATAATCAAGGGGCTCCTAAGCCTAAACCTTTCTTTGCACCTACACCCAAAAGGACATTCATTACTTTGGGTGAACCATTGGAAATTGCATTAAGGACACTTATTACAAATAAACTTATTGATCTACCAAAGGCTCAACCATATGAACCTCACATCAAGCCAAATTGGTGGAATGAGAACAACCATTGTGACTATCATTGAAATAGGGGACATAAGACCAATGATTGCCTACATCTCAAACATGTGGTTCAAGATCTCATAGAAAATGGTGTGATAAAGGTGGATGGTCCTCAAACTAATGAATTTCACATAGCCTTTAAAACTCCTTTTTATAAGCATGAAAAGGGAGAATCTTCTAATTCCAACAATGGAGGAAACAATGCGAATAATATAAAAGGTAGTCATAATGTTAACTTTGCTCATACTTATGACAATACCATCAATGTTGTTGTGGTTAAAGACCAACCTATTCAAGGGTCCAATAATGCCATCACAAGGGGGAAAGCCTCAAAGATTACTTTAAAAGGGGGTAATCCTATTACTATTGGCCCTAAGACACCAACTATTTTGGCTAAACAAACACCACCCGCCACAAAGCCTTATAGTTTGGTGGATCAATTGCAAAAGACTCCAGCCAAAATATCAATTTTGGAGTTGTTAAAATTATCTCCTAATCACAAGGAGATTCTGGAAAAAGCCTTGTGTGAGACCACGGTTCCTATAAACTTGGAGGAAGACAAATTTCAGAACATGTTAGGGCACCTCATAGCCCCTCATTGTCTTTCCTTTTCAGAACAAGATGACATGTCTATCACACATCCTCAAAACTTACCCTTGCATATAGAGGTATTGATCCAAAGACATAGGGTTAAGAGAGTTCTCATAGATGGTGGAGCTGGTCTAAATATTTTCACTTTAAACCTTGTCAAGTCATTAGGGTTATCCAAGTCTTCCATTGATCCAAAGATGTAAATCACTATTAAGGCTTATGATGAAGAGGAAAGATATTCAAAAGGTATGATCATTCTACCAGTTCAAGTGGGACCTACCACAAAGGACACTATATGTCAGGTCCTTGACATGAAGTTGACGTACAACATCTTACTAGGAAGGACTTGGATACATGAGATGCAAGCGGTACCTTCTACATATCACCAATGCATAAAATTTCCATACATAGGGGAGGAGATCACAATTGGAGGAGATTCAAACCATTTCCAATATTGCAATGCTTTAAAGCCAAGTCATGAATTATATATTCCTCATAATATGGAAAGAGTTATACCTGATATTACCATGGAAGAGGCCAAAGAGGAAAAGTCAGAACCAACATCAAATATCACATCTATTCCTAACCCTATTCAAACTAACTCAACTACATCGACTAAGGGAAAAGAAAAGATGAGTTATGAGGGTGCAAATTCAAAGGATACTTTAGTTCAAACTTCAACATTAAGATTGGAATATTCTAAACCCACTAAGGAAGAAAGAGATCAAACTAAGAAGGATCACTATGAAAAGATGAGTGACCTAATGGATCAATTTGAGAAACAATGTAAAATTAACTCAAAAGGAGTAGGGGAATATTTTGTTTCCCTCTTTGATTTACCTACATCTCCAAGAACACATGGGAAACCATCTAAAGATCATCAAACTCATAATTAAAATTCCCATTATGTGAGGGAATGTGACAAAAAAGAAATGGACAAAGAAGATAATGAGATATTACAATGGATTTATAAAGAGGATGATAATTCAGATAATTCCAATGAAAGGGTGCAACATATCAATATCCAAACTGATCAATATGGCAAAGGATTTGATATCATCAAGAAAATGGGGTATAAGGGAAGAGGACCCTTAGGAGTTTGACATAGAGGGTTGTTAGAACCTATTGAACCAGTTTGGAGAGCCAAAGAAGAGAAAGCTGGCATAGGCTTTCAACATAAAGGAGAAA
>MU223516.1:977037-997744 GCA_018584345.1 Thuja plicata | reverse complement strand
TATCTTTGAGACAACCAACCAACTTTCCCTCCATTTGAGAACACCTCAAAGCTTTTGACTTAACCAAAATTTGATCATGATCAACTCACTCTACCCTCTACCCTTGGGAAAATGCTATAAATACAAGAAATTTCCTTTGTGTTTGGGATCCAATAATTTCAAGAGAAAAAGAATCCTTATTATAGACATATAAAGAGCATATGGAGATCATTTGAGAGCTTTTGAGAGTATTTCAATATTTGCATAATATTTTAGTATATCATGTTTAGGAGCATTTGTTGTTTTCTAACATATCTTAGAGCATTTTGAGCATTCTAAGCTAGATTTGAGCATTTGTTTATCATTCATTTCTCATTCTAGGATTTTCCTTTAGAGAGATTAAGGTTGAGAGCTCTCTTAAAAAAGCTTGGATAGAGAACCATGAGATGATATAGATTCTTAGCTTCAATTCTTAGATTAATTTGTATTGTCTTTCCATAGAATTGTTGTTCCTAATCTTAATTTCATGAAGGTGTATTTTCATGCACATTGGTATGAATGCCTTTAGTACTTTTACCATGGTATAAGATTGTTTCTCCATCAACTGATAATTCAACTCAGCTGCTTGCAATGATTTTCTGAAAAATGCTATGGGGTGTTCAAACCCTTCCTCATCTTTCTGCAATAGAACTATTGCAATAGTATGAAAGGATGCAAATATAAATAGAGAGAAAGGTTTAGTGTAATCAGGAGATACTAGGAAAGCGGCTTCTTGGATGTCTTGTTTGATATTTCCAAATGCTAACTATGCCTCCTGATCCCATTCAAATTTCACATCCTTCTTCAATAGTTTAACTATTGGCTTAACCAACTCAGCAAAATTTGCAATGAACCTCCTAAGAAAGTTAATCTATCCTAGAAATGATTGCACACCTTTTAGGTTCTTAGGAGAATGTACCTTCTAGATAGCTTAAACTCTTTTAGGGTCTATTCTTACCCCTTCTTTCGATACTATATGCCCTAAAAGCTTTCCCTCTGTGATAGAAAACTGACATTTCTTTGGATTTAAGGAAACTCCATATTCAATAGCTTTAATGAATACCTTTTCTAAGTGGTTTTAGTGATCTTTAGTTTTCTTTGAAAAAGTAGTCAAATCATCTTGATATAATACCATGAGAACATTTATAAGGTCTTTGAAAGCCACATCCATTACCCTTTGAAAAGTTGCACCAACATTCTTCAAACCAAATGGCATGTGAGCATACACATAAGTTCCCCAGGGAGTAGTAAATGCAGTCTTGAATTGTTCAGACTCCTTGACCATTTCCAAGTTATAACTAGAAAACCCATCCATCATAGAGAGTAAATCACAACTAGTCACTTTCTGCAGCATAGCCTCCATATTGGGTAATCTATAGTTGTCTTTTAATGAGGCAACATTTAGGTTTCTAAAATCAACACAGAACCTAATATCCCCATTCTTCTTTCTCACAGGGACTAAGTTTGACACCCGTAATGAGTGTCTTAATTGTTGAATAATACCTTCATCTCTCAGCTTCATCAGCTCTATTTGCATCTTGGTGGCCAACAATGGATTGGTAGGCCTCTACTTTTATCTGAATGGTTTGAAATCCTCATTCAAAGGAATATCATGTTGCAAAAGGTCCTCCCTATAAGCTTTCAAATCTTCATAAGACCAAGAAAAGACATGCTTGTACTTTTTTAGCAATTTTATCAGATTGACCCTCACATCCTTATCCATCTTTTTTCCAATATAGACTAGCTGAGGGGATGTATCTAATCCCAAGTTGACTTCTTCCAAGTCTTCTATCTTGGCATTGGGTTTTTGTGACATGTAATTATCATTAATATTGAACATGACTTCTAGTTCCACTAACCCCTTTGGAATATGATTAGATGCTAATTGGACAATATGATTAGATGCTAATTGGACAATCTTATTCTAAAAAATGCACTCCTTTCCATTTACAATTGCAACCAAAGAGTTACAATTAATTTTTCAGACCTCATAATGATCCATACATTGAATAAACTTGAGGATATCGTCATCATCCTCAAATACTTGCTAATTATGAATATTTTCAGGCACTGCAGGCCTGTTCTCAACTTCAACCATAGATAGTCCAACAAGAGTTATATCATCATTCTTCAGAGAAACATTTGCTATAAATTTTTCCATGATATTATTGGATCTTTCCACCCACAATATATTGAAAGCATAAAAAAACTCAATCATATTTGTACAATTTCAGTCTGTCATCCTTGGAAGCATATTGTGACCTCACTTGAGCTATAATCAGTTGGGAATCTCCATGAATTTTTAAACATCTAATACCATGCTTGATGGAAATATCCATTCCCAAGATTAATGCATCATATTCAGCTGTGTTATTTATACAACAAAAAGCTAGTAAGAAGGAATATTTGAATGTAATACCTAATGGGGAGATGAATAAAACAATAGCTCCTAATCCTTCTTTAGAGCATCCTCCATCAAAGTACATATTCCATAGTCCATCTTGTTGTAACAACAATTCATCAACAATTGGATCAGTATTTCTCACTTGTGGTATAATCTTCTCAACAACATAGTTTTCTATATCTATATATACACAATAATTTAATTGGTCAGGCATAACCATCTCCACTATGACAGATGAATGAGGCTCTCTATACAAATTTACCTTAGTATCATTTACAAGAATTATTGCATATGATAAATCTAACTACAGTCTTCCACCCACTGTTGTTGCCCACTGTCTTGATAGAAGCATACTATAATGGGGTTTTGTATCTACAACAACTATATCCATTCTATAAGTAGCCTCAGGGAATGCAGCAATCTTGACCTCAATGTCTTTCAGTGTTCCTATCACAAGAACCTCTCTTTTTTCCATTGCATAACAACTTCTAGCAGGAGTCGTGACTTGAAGGCCTAATTCTTTCATGACATGATATGACATTACATTGGCTGCAGCACTAGATTCTATCATTCAATTCTTGACTAGTAAGTGATTTATCATCAGAGTCACATAAAAGGGATCAATTGACAATGGTTCTTGAGTAATGACATTGCCAATGCAAATATTAGAGATTTCTTTTCTTTTATCATCCTTTTACTTGTTTTTTCTTTTCCTTGACTGATGGAACTTCCTTTTTATAATTCTTTAATGTCAATAACACTTCTTCTTGGTTTGTCATAGGGATATCATCTATCCCTCTTAAAATTACAAGTGTAGCTTCCTTATGCTCTTTTATTTTCAGCATCTTCATCAGTGGGATTGAAACTTTCATTTGGGTAAGAGCATATTTCATGTCAAACATAGGTAATTCAAAAGAGAAATCACCTACCTTTCTACCTTTCTTGGCCTTATCATTAGCCCTTGGTTCTTCTTTTGTTTCTTCTTTCTCCCTCTGATCAGGAGAAGATTTTTCTTGCTTTGTAGATTTCTTTCCTTTGCTACCCTTATGATGAGATTCTGCGGTGTTTTGTGGGGTATCCTCTTTAACAAAAATAGAGGCAAGTTTGCCTTGATTGGGCTCAATTGTTCTATTTCTTAGTTTGTACGTACCCGTATCCTGGTTTATTGCTTCTATGGTTAGGGATCTTTTTCTCTTCATCACTTGGTAGTGTGAAATGGGGGTTCTTCTTTTCATCACCCACTGTATTAATAGTTCTTTGAGATATAATACAAAACTTATCATTAGAATCAAAGGCAATTTGGGATTGGTATTCTAGGTATTTGTTCCTTTTTCTTCTCATATCTTCAATAGGTTCACCCTTCTCAGGAAACCAGGGATAGAGCTTCCTAACAGTAAACATGTTCATAGCATGACCCTCTTGTTTAGGACCAGATTCCTCATCTTCCTCACCCATTTTATCAGCTAGGGCTTGGGAAACCACACATTGGTATAAAGAGTGAGGCATGTTACAAGTAGTACACCAAGGAGTATTCTCCACATAGTTTGTGCTATTCCTTTTCAGAGGATCAGGGGTTTCTTTAGACTTTTGGTTTCCATGGTCCTCAAGGACTGGCTTACCATTGTTCCAATTAGTTTTGTATGGGAAATCCTTCAAATTAGGCTTCTTATCAAACCTTTGGTTTTGATACTTGTTATCACAGTAGCCTCTATCATTTTTATCCATTTTAGCAGTGAGATCCTTTACTGCACTCACCAATTTATCAACTGTGTCATCTTCTTTGACAATTTTTCTTGCCTATCCCTTTTTTTTCCAAAGTTTACTATCATCCCTCTTCCCCATCTTTCCTGATGCCCGTCTATTAATTTGAATGTCAATAGCTACTTTATAGGAATCTCTTAGGGTATGTGGGTTTTTGTCCCTAATTAGGTAAGACATCTTACCATCAGCAACATCAAATTAAGTGGTTAGGCATACTTCCTCATCCAACCTCAACACTTGGAATAATTTTTTCATGGCCTTTTGAAACCTATTGTTAAAGTCTGTCATGCTCTCATTTGGGAACTTATCAATGTTGTTAAATTAATTTAGCATATAACTAGAGTTCACATGTTCTTTGTATTGTTCCCTAAAATCTTTTACAAATTCATCCCAAGAGGCTATGTTGTTACTAGGTAAATTTCTAAATGAATCCCTAGCATCTTCAATTAAAGACTGAGAAAAAATCTTCATGATAACATCTTCATTTTCTATTTCAAAATTAGTTATCTTATTTGTGAAAGCTTTCAAATGTTATTCATAGGTCACAACATTCTTTCATGTGAACTTAGGGATTTTGTCTCTTACCTCATTAGGAATCACATTAGGATGGCTAGGAATGCCATCAAAGAAAAGAGCTCTATATCTGTCCAGATGAACAGGTCTTCTTTGGAAGTTTCCCAAAGAATTGTTTCCACTTGGTCCCATTGCACCTCCTTGATTTTGGGTAAGATGAGGACCTCCTTTCTTTAGACTAGAGATTTGGGTGTTTGGACCGACACCAGACTGTTGAGCAACTGGGCCAACACCACCTGGTAGATTTTGAACATTAGGATGAGTAGTTTTGAAAGGAAACAAAGTGTGCAGAAAATAGTTTCCTACGCTAAAATCTTGAGAAGAGGATCATGCAAATTCAGATTTAACCCTTAACAATTACAGAATGATAATACAATAACATGCATACATAGAAAAATGAGAATGAAACAATGATTTACCCTGGGGAAAACCTTTCGGTAAAAAACCCCAGCACTCCAAAACCTGCATAATGTATTAATCAAAACTAATACTGTTTACAATACACTTACAATGCAAGTTCTTTCAAGAGATTATCGACTCTTGAAGACAAATTTGATAGCATAAAAATGTTCCAACAATACACTAACTTCTCTCAGAATCACAACCCTAAAAATGCTTATATCATGCACTTCACTTTTTAGGGAAACTTCCATAGGCAACCATATTAGGGTTTTACCATTCTCTGAGAAAATAGGAACTCCACAATTGCAGAAGAGTGTACAGTACTCAACTGATTAGTTGCCACATATCTTGCATGTCTTCACCCA
Source organism: Thuja plicata (assembly GCA_018584345.1). Lineage (NCBI taxonomy): Eukaryota > Viridiplantae > Streptophyta > Pinopsida > Cupressales > Cupressaceae > Thuja > Thuja plicata. Next base: position 992,221 of record MU223516.1, on the reverse strand, counting down.
TCATTGAAACTTCCACAATTAGCTCTTACAAATATTAATGATCGTCGTAGGAATCCATCATAACCATTTCAGTCATGATTACGTTACACATTGTCCAAAGTGCCAACATTTTGAAAATATCAAATGTAAGGAAATATACAAGGTTGAGACACCTTATTCCTAACAAGTTTGAACACTAGGACCTGCACCACCTTGGTTTTGTTGTTGTGTCCTAGTATTGATAGGCACAAAACTACTTGTAGTAGTATTAGTATTATCATGTAGGAAAGCTATCCTCATTTTCATGTTAGCAACAACAACCTCTAGCTCCATCTTATCTAGATGCTTGGTTAGATCCTCTTTGGCTTTTCTGGCTTGCTCAAGTTCTATGTCAACTTGAGATATTCTTGTAGAGGTAACTTTACTTTTCTTTGCTTCATTAACACTAATGCTAATAGCCTTTTTCTTACCTTTGTCAGAGACATCTTTATTTCTTGTTTTGAGCTTTGCATTCTGATCAATCTCATGAGGGTGGAATTGCCTCATTATAGGTCCTTCTGCAAACTCATATTTTCTAGAGTTTTCTTTCTTACTTGCAGCTTGTTTCTTCAAGGCTTCAAAGTCACCAAACAAATCCTTGTCTAAACCTTTACCTCTTCATTCAAGCTCTTAGCTTTTAACTCATTCCTTCTTGTCTCTGCCAAGAGTTCTTCTCTCTTGGTTAATAAGTCATAGAGCTCTTGTTCATGCCTCTTCCTAGCTTGACCAATTTATGAATCTTTCTCTTACTTTCTCCTTCTCAGAGGTAAGACTTACTCAATCAATTTTTCTAAATCATAAGATGTGATCTCAACAGCAGAGGTTTCCCCTAGTTGTTCTAGAGTTTCTTCTATAGGGAAAATCCTTCATCTGTCATCTCTCCCTCTCTAAAAGGGTCAAAAGTTGCATCAAACTTATAAGGATTTACTAGCCTTGGTGGCTCTGCACTGTCAGATGAGGATGACCTTGTCTCAGGGATAGGGGTCTCCATTCTCCCCTTTGAAGTTCTTGGGGAGTATTAATTTGATCTACCTCTTTTGGACTACTATCTCCTTCTAGACATATGGAGCTCTTCTCGTATATCCTTTTCAGGGTTAGCTCTAAAATAGGACCCAGTGTTTCTTTGTCGACTCATTTTAAAATCAGACAAAACTTTTCCAAGGTTATAATATGAAAATCTCATGGGAATCCACAGAGTTAGAGTTGCCACCCACAACTAGTATAGGGAAATATCAATAAACTTATCAAGACATGAACAGTAAACAATTAGTCACTATGGAATTTACAAAAATCCACTTCTCTCCAAATATTTTTTCTTAACTCAGAACTGGATCAAAGTATTTTGAAAGATACTGCACCATAGATCTAGGATAGACTAAACTTGGTATACTTCAACCTTCCCTGATAGAGTCACCAATTTTTTAGTGTGACTCAATCTGAAATTTGATTTAATTTTTAAAATAACACCAAAGATTTTCTAAAAATCTCAACAAGACCATTCCATATCTATCCCCAGTAGAGTCTCCAATTTGTTAGAGATTTTTCTTGTAGAACCTCAATACAACATCAATGTTTGACTCTTAAATTCCCAATTCTTGAATCATGCAAGTAAAAGTCTAATTAATGAGGATTAATCCTCCTTCTTCTTTGATCTCCATAGGCTTAGGTGGGTGTACCTTATATAGATTATTTCTTCTCAATAATCTCAACAGTGGATTAAATTTCATACTGATTTTCTCCCTACCTCCTACTGCAATACTTGATAACACATCCTACAGATAAGAAAAACCAAATTGATGCAGAGATTAACAAGTCATACCATGAACTTGGAAAAGGAAAATAATAGTGAAACAAGGATTCTCATCCTTCTTATTTTTAGAGTTCTTGACTTAGGAAGGTTAACCTAATGATTCTCTCTCCAAGGAATCAAAAAATTAAATTGTATTCTTCAATACAACTGATTAAGCTTATATGTTCTTGATAATAGAAAAGTAAATGATTGTTTATATTTGAGATTGATGATGATAACTAGTTACAAAACCTAGACCAGTGCCTAATCCTGAGCAAAGAGTCAAATGAAATATATGTTCACAAAAACTAATTAATAGAAACACATGTGAAGCCCAAACAGAGTGCCTTACAAACTATCTTTTCATTCCCACATCCATGCATCAAATTCTCACACTTATATCTAACCCTCTAGAACTATTTATAAGACTTACTCCCTCCTTGAGAGAAACTTACAAATAATTGCATAGTTACCTTATAACTAGTATATTTAGGATGCCTTACAAATTAAACATACAAGACTATAAATAGAAATACAAGAGGACATCAAAGATATGGAATAGGGAACCCCAATGTGTTTTATCAATAAATTTCTATTTCAATATATTCTGAAAGACTAAAAGATTGAAAGCAAGACAAAAATGAGAAGTTTGCCTCACAGTTGTATAACCACCATCCTTAATAATATGTTACATCTTTCTATATATAGATCACTAGCCATCTTGGAATCCTTAAAGAGAAAGGATGCAACAAACTTCAGATGGCTAGGCTAAAACTAAACCTAAAAGTGCTAGAAGACAAAATTACATTTATAATTTCAATTGGTGGAAAGTCACTTGAGTAGAAGATCTGATATGTTCCAAATCTTTAACAATTGGCACCTTTGTCCGCAGATATTCTGGGTAACCTCTTAAAGTTATTCTAAGACCTAGTGACCGCCAATATAGGTTAAATTACACTAGTCATGTTGATGGTTATCCTCCCTATACTCATTGATCAGGTGACAAATGTTACTTTAATCCTCATCCAATTCATCTAAGTCAATGGATATAGGATTTTTCTTTTTGGGTTTTGTGATGACATACCATTGTGCAACCTCTTCCTCTGAAGGCCAATCATATCTTTAAATACTCTATAGCTATGCCTTCCTCCTGTCCCATCTAGCATCTGTTATGACCTTGACATCTGTGACAAACTTAATGAAGTTTGTCTCTACTTTGAAAGCCTCATCCAAGGTCTTATTAAATCTATCCATATCCAAGGCAATGTTATCTGTTATAAATGTCTCTTTAATAGGATATAGAGTATCAAACTCATTTCTCCATTCTTCTATTGATTTAATATTTTCATCTTCTCCCTTAATTGGAGGAATAAATCTATTATAATCTGGGCCAAACATGTTGATCCTTGCATGTATCTAATTTTCTTTGCCTTTAAAGAAAGACAAAGTAGCTCCAATTTGCTTAATTTCTTCTCCCACTTGACATACAACCTCAGGGAGATCTATCCTATGTGGCTGCAAGGCTCCCAACTTTTTAAACAATGATGCCCTTCCCGACCAAGTGCCAAAATAAGGATTCAAAGCTGCAATATGACTATTGAGCTCTATCTCTAGGCCAGGTAGCTTTCTATAAGAATTATGTACCAAGTCAACTTTACTTTTCAGGATATTTATCCTGTGTTGCAAGATCTTCCATAGGGCTTCTAAAGCCACTTTATTATGATCTTTGTCCACTTGATCTATTCTAAGTGTAATATCTTCTGTGGTCTTAGTTTGAGCATCCACAACTTGTTTGGGTGGACCAAGGATAGCCTTGGGGGTCTCTTGTAGCTTATTTTTCATTTCCTCTAATCGCTCTTCTAGTGACTTGATCTTAATCAAGCACTTTTCTCTATCTTTCACCACATCACTTGATTCATCAAAAAGTTTCTGATATCTCTTGGACATTTTCTTTGTTTTAACCTCTTTTAGATGTGTAAAGTGGGTAAGGGCTTGAGATATTTCCAATTCACCAATATTATAGATAGACCATATGATATTATCCCCATCTATCTTCTCTTGCATATTGATTAATGATGGCTTTTGGGTCTTAGGTGCTAGGGACCACATTGCTAAAGTTTGGGATCATGGATCATATCCACATCCCCTAATCATCTCCCCTAATTGTGTCTCAGAAGATAGATTTACATCAGGTTGCATTCTGATTTTATCAATTATGAAGGTAGAGGCTAGATCCCAGCCAGGCACAAGCAGCATTCCACTAGACTTGACTATTTTCCTAGCCTCCTCAAGTGTTATTTTCTCTATTTTAGAATCATATGCCTGTAGGCCTTGCAAATCTTCACTTGGTACTGAGTCACCCTCTATCAACTACAGTTATGATCCTACTTCTTGATACTTCATACAAATTAATAAGTTCTTGAACTTCTCTATCTTGATGAAAGCATCATCATTCAAGAACTCTTCTTGGTGAATCTCTCTTTCATCTTGACAGGGTAGAAGGGGCAACTCGACTTCTTCTTGTGCATCCTTCTTTACTTTCTTTCCTTCTCTAATGGTTTTATAGAGTTGGTGCTCATATGGCCTATTACTAGCAATTAGGGCACTTATTTTATCTTTCTACTTCTCCTGTGCCTTGGCATGAGAAGGCTCCCCTAATTCCACTCTTTGTTTCTTCTTAGGGGGCTCATCAGTCACCTCAGTATTAGGCACCTCTGTAAGCTATACCTCTATAGTCTACTCCATTGCAGGTGGCTGATCCATGGGAGGAGGGCTATGAAGTGAATAACCTCCCTCACTATCTTCTTCATATTCTAAGGAATAATTATTCTTAGAGCCTCTTTCCTCATCTTCAATTAACCCCTCAAGTTGATTGTCAATGCATTGTAAGACTCCGTCATTTTATTGAGTCTCTGCAAGTAGGTCACTTCTAGGAAGAAACCTACAAAGGGGATCCCTTTCTTATTTATTTTTTTCTCTAGGACTATTAGATACTATTATTGATCTGCCCTCCTTGCTACTTCATCATCCTCCAAGATATTTCTTATGAGGTATTCTTCCACACATTGCTCATGCTCCTTGATAGTTGTTATGATTAGGGTTAAAAGTATCTTTGCACTCTTTATAAAACCCTCTGGGTATATGTACTTATATAAGGCCACACTCATTCTGTATTGTCCCAACCATTTATTCATTGAATCCATGGCTCTCTTCCTAATGGTGAAGTCCTGAGCCTTAAACTGCCTAGTTGTAAATGTACCCTTTTGATGAGAGCCAAGTGCTCTTTATCAATCCACATTAACTGGCAGATGAATTCCATCACAACTATTCTTGGTGGCACATATTTTGGAGGTATGTGAAATCACTAGGAGCATCCATAAACCCTCATTAATTTAAAGGTCTTCTCATGGTAAAAATACCCTAGTTATGATCTCTTGTCCATTTAACCACAAATTGATAAGGCCTGAGAAGTTGTAGTACTTTGATTGGCAGTCATGTCATATTCACACCTAGTAGACCTAAAATTGGACATCCAATCTAGTTCTAGAATCCACAAAACTCTTTTTTAATGGAAGTGTAATTCCAAACCTTAAGCTAGAGTTGTACAGGGTTTGGTTGGCCATGGAAAAGTATCCTCAGCCTCAAATTCTAGATGTCCATGCTATTGATATTGAAATACAAAATTAAATGCATCAAGAGAGATTAATGCAAGAACTTAGGGTTGGATTTCTTCTGGATATCTATAAACTCTTGGTGCATCTGGTCAATGACATACTAAATGTAATCAAAATCCGTGTTAGCATGTGAATTTTGGAGGTCCAAGATAATCATCAAAAGGTATGCAGATAAACTTTCACTGCCCCCATCTACTCCCAAAACCCTACATAATCCATAAGCAATGTACTTCATATAGAAGCTCAATTCCTTATAAAAATAGGGCGTAGTAGAATTTGGTATGGAAACTATGTAATTTCTATTTGATTTTCCCACATGACCCTGGATTAGTCTACTGAAAATGGTGGCCTCTCTGACATATCTACTCTATAACTTGGTCAAATCTATCTCTATAGCACAAGGATGATAAATATCAAAGGCCTTGATAAAAGATGCCCTATCCAAAGTTACTAGGGTTGTTCCATCACTCTTCGTGATAGTATTGGAAAGAGTATCATGCCTTCTAGCTAGTTTAATTAACAAATATGTATCTATGAAGACATTTGGGACTATCAACTTTGCTAACCCTGATGTCTAGGGGTTTGAGACAGGAATTGGATTTTCCTTATTATTGTAAAAGTAACTAAAAAGGTGATAACCAGAAACCTTGGGATTCCTAGGATCTCTACAATTTCCTATATCATCAGAAAGGAATTCTTGATTTACCTTTTTTCCTCGGTTTGTCTTGGGTAATAGAGCTACAACTTTAAAATAGTTTCTTTTTCCTTTCTGGTCATGCTCTGCATCTCCACTTCTTCCACTAGTTGAGGCCCTGCTTGGTGCTGCTTAACTCATCTTTGCTAATTATGAATATTACTCAAAATAATTTTCTCTTAGATAGAATATCTTCCTTGTAATTTACTCAGAAATTCAAGTAATTCTTCACCTCAGAAAGCCTTGAAATTTATGCAATCTCTTAGTTCTACACTCTTAGAATTTTGGTAAACTAACATGAACAAAAGCTAGAGCTATTTATCATTGAGAATTCAATGCACCAGTCAAGTTGAGAGCTAAGAAATCATTATTCAATTACTTCTATCTTAACTCTGTGTGCCTTGACATCAATTTTTTCCTAGCCATGGTGCTTGAAATTGGCAAGTAATCAAATTTGAAAAGGCCATTTGGGAAAGTCATGAGTGTCATTTCTCATTTTAAAACCTTATTGTATGCGAAAAGGCCTTAAACTCAACATGATTAGCTTCTTTTTCCCACCTTTTCATAGCTTAGAAAATCCTATCAGAATATTTCTTCTTTAATTGGTCAGCCTTTTATATTAAGATGCGAGAACAAACCCTTACAGTTCTGACCATACTTTTATGATAATTTACTTAGAGACTATGTGACTATGTTATCTCCAAGTCGCTGAAAGTTTATCTTGACCCAGGTTATATCATGATATTCAATGCCCACCACATGATCTCCTTCTTTATCAATGGTCATCTCCAAATATCTATATAGTTAGCTTAACTCTGATTTCATTCTGAGACTTCATGACTAAGGCAAAAGAAAATTCTTGATTTAACCCTGAGTCCATCTGGAGATTGTGCGACAAACTAAGTCTCTAAGTTGTTGAATACTTCATTCTACCCTGAGTTTGTTTTGAGATTTCACACCAACCACCTGATCATTTTAAGATCAATGCCATGCACTGAATCTCTAAATTATTTTATACTTTCATAATCTATCCCGAGATTATGTGACTGCCCTTGATTTCCTTTTAATCTGACAGCTTGCGCTGAATCTCCAGTCTTTAGCTTTAACTCTAGTTTGTTATGAGATCACGTGACTAAAGACTATCTTTGAGTCACTGAGAGTTTATCTAAACCTTGTGTTTACTCTGAGATTTCATGCATGCCATAGATCTCCTTAACCACTTATACATGTGTCTCAATCTGAGCAAACTATCTCTTAATCGCCGAATTCTTTATGACTTATTGACTTTGTTTAGTGATTTAACACTAGCCACAAGATTTAATCTTAATATGCAGCTTAGATTTACTCGCATCAAAACTTGACTTGGTTCTGACTTAACCATAACTAACAATGGTTCTCTTGGAGACTTAGTGACTGAGCAAAATCTAAATCTTTAAATCTCAGAATAAACTTTACCAAGCTTGAACTCAACCATAGGTGTATCTAGAGATTCTGTGACTAACCTTATCTCCTAGTCTCTGAAATATTTACTAACTCTTGAGCTTATTGGGAGATCAAGTGCAAGCCACATGATTAAATCAAAGATATAACAAGATCAATGACTATCTATTAATCTCTGAATCTCTGACATAACTATGATTTCTTATGGAGATTACGTGACAAAGCAAAATGAACTTTGTCTTAACCTCAGGTGTATTAAGATTTTACAAGACTAAGAAAATCTCCTAGTCTCTAAGTAATGCTTGTAACTTGAGTTTAATCATGAGATTTGACGCTATCCATAGGATCAAATCCTAATCCATGGTTGTTGCTAAGTCTCTGAATGACTTAAAGCATATTATTTTCTTCTTGAGACTATGTGACTAAAGCTTGTACTGAGTCTCCAAATGATTTGGACTATTCGGTCTTTCTTACAAGATCAGGAGATAAAGGTAAAGACTTAAAAATCACATGACATATAAATCACTTAAGTTACTTTGACAAAAGTAACTTCAAAAAAGAACACAGCTATGAGGAACTAGGGTTTTGCACAACAAGAGCACAAATGACCTAGGATTTAGGGTTTTTCATCACTTTTCTTTGTATTTCTCTGATCACATATATTTACAGGAAAATTTTAAGGGTACATTAGAATAGATCTTGATAATTTTAGGGAAAATTGATACTGGGAACCAAAAACTTTTAGCAAGACTTAGAAAATTAGAAATATATCCAACAATAAGATTGATTAAATTATAATTAATGGGGAGAGGCGTGTCCTTTCAAGGAGATACCTCTAAATACACACACACACACACACACATATAATCCATTACCAGTATATTAATCTAAAGAATAATGAATAGACATGTCCCTTCATGAAGGGACGTGTCTCTCCTAGCCTCATTCCCAATATAAATGTAAGTGATATTGTTGCATTTGGAAAACACATACAACATAGGAAGTGTTATTACATTTGCAACAATCCTAAAACTTAACAGGGTTGTATCAAGGCATAAATTCACTGCATATATCTACCCAAGACCATACATATTAGAAGCATTCTAAAATTTGTGCTCCTAAAAGGATCAACTCAAATAAATATCAACTTATTGGTCTTAGTGATTTTCTATCCAATAATGAAAATTAGATTGATCTTCGAGGTTTTCACCAACAATATGCTGATATAAATAATTGCATAATGCATATGCAAGCTTTAATTAACCTTGAAGAAATGAGGTTTACAAATAATAAAGATACTTCATCAACAGAAGTTGAAAGGAAATCATATAGTGATATCAGTCCAAGTGGGAAGATCACATTTGCTGATGATAGTAAAAGGATGCTTCCATTAATAAATGAACATACATGTGATGAAATTAAGGTTGTATCTAATAACAGTTACAATCCTTTGACATATACTTTTATATTTGAGGTTCCCAATGATGCTTGTTGTCTTAATGTTCATGAAACCATTTTGAATCTGATTTAGAAGTATTTAGTGGTCATAGGCATAAAAATAACCCACATATTGTTGATACTAGTGCTGATGTTGAGAATGAAAGTGGGGAGTTCCTTTATATTGTCCCAAGTTATGAAAATGACCATGATGAATGTCATTTTCCTATTCAAGATTATTTAAATAGAACAGAGATGGAATCATTTACTGAGGATGATATTGATGTGAAAATATTTGGCAATATTTGTTCATTGATGAACATTTTAGATGTACACTATGTTGATAACATTGATCAAGAGTTTATCACCATATAAATAGAAGGTTTCAATTACTTTGAAAGGTCTGTTGATCATGAGGTTACATATTCAAATTTAGATAAATCAATTGATCCAAGGAATATTTTTTTAGAGCATGGGTGTTCTATGATTAATTTTGATGCCACTAAAAGGGATCTCAGTCATGAATCTGAATATATAGATGTTCACGAAGAAAATAGTTTGCATGAAAATATTGGTTCTAATGTGTATAAGCCAATTTTTTAGAGTTTTCATGAAGATGTCTTATATAATATGGAAATAAAATCTAGTCATATATTTGAACCAAAGAGGGAAATGTTCATGTTTCATGTAAAAATTGAAGATATTCACATGAACCATAATGGTTATACAAAGGATATAAGTATTGTTGATAGTATGGAATTAAAATATTGTCAAGTGTAATTCAACAATGCTAATAAATTTTCATATACCAATGCTTCATACCATGAAGATATATGCCATGAAGACATTTGTAATGGGTTTCCCTCTGATTTGTTTGAGCCACATTTTAAAGCTTTCTATATAGACATGGATGAAGGTTTGGGATCCACATTAGAATTTATATTTGAGCCAGAGATGTGTCCATTTTTCCAAGAGTGGGATGTAAGAGATGTTGATACTTTATGTTCATAGATTGTGCAAAATAATCAACATATGGGAAAGGTTAAATATCAAAGTGAGTATGTTTATCAGTATGATAAGATGCAGTCCTACAATGAGCCAAAATATGAAATTTTTTCTTTTGATGAGCATGATAACTTTATGTCTAGTTCATATTAGAAAATAAATGATGAATGTACTTTGATTATACAAACTAATGTTGAGGTAAAATCTAAGGAGATAAACTATGTGCTTGAATATGAATGTTTCCATTTTTCAATCCAGCCGAATAATTTTTTTCAAAAATATGATAATGGGCTGGATCTTGAAGCATTTTATGTTTTGCATGATGAATATGACATGGATCTCCCATGTAAATAGAAATTTTTTGAGTTCAACCTTGAGGATAGAATCCAGCATGATAAAGAGTATGATTTCATGGTTACAATTCAATGATTTCTTTAGTTTAATCACGTTGTTGTGTGATGAAAATCAGCTTTACGAAAGGGGTAAGTATTGGTTTTAAGTCTTTGGTGGCATGAGGTCACCAACAGAAGGATAAGACTGATTTTAAAAAATAATGTAAATAAGGAACCCAGTAGAGTAATAAGTCATATTGTCTGCTCCCCAAATATATGAATCCTTTCTACGCCCACAAGGGGCACACATCCCCAACTAGAGCCACTGTTGGTACTCTAAAATTTGGATAAATTTAGAGTGACCATGTTGATATTTTTGACTGATGATTCCTCTAGAGAGTTACTTGGAAAGGCTCAATGAAAATATTTGTACAAAAATTCATCTTACCATTTTCCTCTTTGAAAAATTGTTCTAATACTTTTAATAGGGAGAAATTACCACATGCTTCCACTGGATCTTATATAATAATGCAAAGGAGGCTATGGAAATGTAGGGTTACATATAAAGAGGGATTATTTTTTTCCCTAAGTTTTTGTTGAGGTATTGGTGCATGAGGAGAAAGGAGCGTAGGGTTGCGAGGTACAAAAAATATCAATAAGGTGAAAGGACACGGTTGTGCACCCTAACATTACACTACGGTAGTTTAAAATATTTTGAAATGATTGTGAAAGGATGGGGTCACGTGAAATATACCTAACAAAACATAATGATGGTACCTCATATTTCCTCAGGGCATATGGTAATATGGAAAGGGAGTTAGCACAAACATAAGGCTCATGTTTACTAAGAGCACACAACAAAATCAGATGTACCTCGGGCTTCTGCTATGCATAAAATGATGCATGAAAGAGGTAAGTAGATTAGAGGGGTGAAGTGTTTAATACTTATGGATATGAGAACCCCGCATTTTCACATGGTTTCACTTGAGTGTGTGAATATGAGCGAGGAAATGTGGAGAAGAAAATGGAATGCAGGATGGACCCCTTTGTTCCGCTCATGTTTTGAGAAGGTATATAAAGAATAGCAGAAGCCCAAGGTTTTCCTGCAATGTACACAAATTATGCATCTTGACATTTATCTAGAGGAAACGTAGGTAACTAGTTTTTATAGAGGAAGAGTGGGGTATTTCATGTGTGTATCCTTGATGAAGTTCACCATTGGTCAATCCTATCATATAATGACATATGGCATAACATAAGCACAACATTGTTGGATGAACAAACTCACTAGTATTTGAAAATGCACTTCAGAGGCATTGCAAATAATTGGGAATCCCAATTATGAAATGACAAATACATGCCAGATTGTAGAGATTTTTCCCATCAATAGGGGTATGAGTAAGTACATTTTTCTGGTAGAAGGATTTGGGATTTCAGATTGAATGAAATTTTAGTATAAATTTTGGCAGTCTTGAAATCTTTTCCACAGAACTTGTTCGATGTATGTCATATCAATGATAATTACATGTCATTCCCCTAATTGGTAAGTTAAAAAAGTGTAGAGGGAAAAAATTTAGGGGAAAAAGGATAAATACCCTATGAGGGTGTTTGAGTCTTCCATTTAAATTTGTTTTCTCTAATGTATGGTGAATATGAGGAGAAGGATGTGGGTGTTGTTAATGATGTTGCAAGAGATGTATAAAGAATATGGTTACAGAGAGGATATTTAAGGTTATAAAGATATCAAAAGTTTCAATTGTAAGAGTAGACTCTGTCTACCTCTCATAAATGACAGCTATCTTTATTGGTTGCCTCTCACTCTTCCTTTCATGGAAGCTTGCATCAAATGGCCTAGTTGAATGACTAGGAAATGAGCATCCATGGATATTCAACACCCTCTAAGACTCATCAAAATCTTGTCATTCAATGAAGGCATAAGATAAATAAACAAACTGTGGTCTTCCCTTAGGTGCAAGAGGTTGCAAATCTTCTATTTTGTGATTCCTTAATAACACTGACTATCCAAGTGCTATGGTGGCATGGCTCACAAATTTTGTGAGTTCACCAAGTTTTTTTCACTTAGGAATAACTAGCAAGCCAGCAAAACAACTACAGTATAAGACAAAGTGATGGGAAATTGTCCCCGATGGACAACTCTCTTATTCAAATAAATGGTGAAAGTTACCATATGATAATAGGGTTTAATGACATGTAGCTTGTAGAAACCCTTATTCTCTTATAAAATTTATTGGTGGCATGACTCACAAATTTTGCGAGTTCACCAAGTTTTTTTTTACTTAGGAACAACCAACAAGCTAGCACAACAACTACAGTAGAAAACAAAGTGATGGAAAATTATCCCTAATGGAAAACTCTCTTCTTCAAAAAAATGATGACGGTTACGATATGCTAATACGATTTAATGGCATGTAGCTTGTAGAAACCCTTATTATCTTATAAAATGGATTCCAAGTCCAAGTAGCAGGGGTTCCAGATTTTCCAATTTCTGCAAATGCACGTAGAACAATTATAAATATTGTAAATTTCTAAGAGTTAGGTTGAAATTATTTAGTTAGTATTCTGCATTTTAATACCTTTGATATTTTGAACTAAGTTTCATGTTTTAAGTCTTATTATGAAACTGTCTCCAATCTGAGAGTGTAAGTTTCTTTAAGTTGAAATAATTAGGGATTATTCATCTTTGCAGGCACATTTGTTGTCTTGGGTTTTATTTGTTATTGTCTCATGTTGTAGGAGCAATATTGTTGCTTCGGTAAATAAGATGGGGATTTTATATCTTCAGAAGGATTATGAAGAATGGTTGTATGATATGTTACTCAATATGAGTTTGCAAGTTGTCATTAGTATTCAAATATTTAAATTTCCAGTTGGTAACAGAGTCAAAGATAAACTAGTTGGTATTGATCACCGAGTGTAGAGTTAACCGAGTGTAGCAATCATCGAGTAACATACTTACTAAGAAGCAGTATACATCAAGCACCGAGGTACACCAAGAGATAGTATTTACCAAGTAAACCAGCGGTTACATAAAAAAATTTATTGGCACATCAATCAAGATAACAACTTTTTTCCAAGCTGGATAATGGTTTACAATGATTGAGGAGGACATTAATTATGCATTCACTTATTAATTGTTTATATCTCTTATGTATAGATGATCAAGGTAAATTGTGTACACTATTGATCTTAGGTTTTCTAAGATATTGTAAAACCCTAATTAGGTCAAGAGGTTTGATATATGTAAGGATAAGATGTCATTTTTTAATGTGTGATGATCAAATTATGATCAAGTAGCCACCGCACTAAGGACATCAGGAGATCAGACAAGGGTTTTAGAACAAGGACTTCATTGAAGCATTCAGTTTTTCATAGCAGAGATAAGGCTACCGAGCAGTACTGAAGGTATTATCAGTCATAGCAAGGTGATAAGTTTATTATACTTAAAGGATCTATTATCCATAATATTCAGGTTGTATTTTTTTAGATCACAAATTTTGTTACCCTCTGACAATTGTAACAAACCTTAAATCTCTTAACAGAGTACACACATACATTGTGTTGCAAAATCCTCACATGAGGTAGATCTAATTGATGTTATTGTTACTCCTAACAGGGTAAGGTCACTAGAAGTGATCAAACTTTGTAAGCTCTAATAGGATAATTTATTATTGCAGTAGTGAAGCTTTGTGGGTCTCATCCCCATCGTAGATTTAACCTTCTAATAGGGGTTTTCTATGATAACAAAATATATGTGTTATGTGTACTTAGTTTCATGAATGTTTTATTGTTTTGATTACATGCATTTACATTTCAACAATAACATTACATGTATGGTGAAATAAATCTACACAGTTAGTTATTATAATTTATGATTACAAAGATTTGTTTGAAAAAAATTTAAGGGTAATGATTCACCCCTCCCCTCTCAGTACACACCTTTCTATTATTCCAACATGATATGCATTTTTGATCTTGTTATTACTAGGTGATAATATTTCCATGTTCTTTAAGGAAATTTCATATGTATTTCAAATAGAAGGTGCTTCTATTTGACTCTTCTTCCCTTACTTAGGCACTGGTCAATCTCTTACAAGTTCTATATCAATTTGGTCCCATTAAAATCAATTTTTTTTTTATAGAAGTAGGCGCAGTTATTCATTCTCAGTGATTAAAAAATTTGAATGGGATTGTGTATAAAATTGGTAAGGTTTTAACACCCATTACCTATAAATCTAAGAATCCATCCACTGTTGAAGGTTTGTAGTTTCTGTTTGGAGTAATTTTATTATTTGTGGAGACCTAGGAATATGATCACTATCCTGAGTGTTGTGGAAGCTCAAAGGGAAGAAGGTTTTACAGCCTTGTTAATTAGTGTTTTCTTGTCCTACGAGAAAAATCACTAATAGGTAGAATGAAAGAGTAGGCTCTATCTTGAAATCCTATATGATGACACCAATACATGCCATACTTTTTATTGATTCTCTCTTCCTTTTTCTTTGGTATAAATGTAAGTCTTCATTGCATAATCTAAGATCTGAATTTTAACTCTTAACCTATGGACAATATGACTCCAATAATAAACCTATTTTCTTTATATTATATTAAATAATCATTTAAAAGTATGCGTCATATGACTTGCATAGAATGAATGAATTGGATTACATTTAAATTATAAGTATTTATGTTTCAAACATGGGGGTTTCACTTAGTGAACCTAAATCATAACACGTGGATTTTTAGCATACTAAATAACCCCCCCCCCCCTATTTTGAAA
>MU223516.1:916188-944185 GCA_018584345.1 Thuja plicata | reverse complement strand
TTGCAATTCAGTTTTCATAGCTTAAATCATGTTTCAATTCGTAGAATAGCAGCATTTTATCATATCTAGATGCATATTTCTCACAATTGATGGCTCTTCTTCACACACTTGCACTCTAAAATCCTCCATATTAGAGATGGTCAGGTTGTTGACTCTCGTTCTGAGGGTAAACTACAACAATCACTCCTAATTAGGAGGCAACAGGTCGCTTCAATCACGCTTGCAGAGAAAACAATTCATGTTTATTTTTGTGAGTTCATTGATTGTGCAATGACTATGTTGCATTTGTGTTGAATAGAGAGGTCCACATTCGACATCAGACACCTTCAGGCAGGTTATGAGGATCCTTTATTTTAATCTTTTATTTTCCCTAAAAAATATCTTCAAATTTATCCAGCATCAGCTCAATCCTTTTGACTAGATTCTATTCATATGGGTAATAAGTGGTAAAGCCTGTATACCTCGTCCTAATTTCATCCTCAATCCTTACTAGGATTTCCCACTTATTTTGGTGTTGGGTGACTGTAGACAAATCCATTCAATTTCTAATTACATCCTCATTATGATCTAATTTGTGTAGATATGGACCCCTCTTGAGGTGTTCATGGTTCAACAATTGTACAAAACATTCTGGATCACAACTTCTCTATTTCCCAAGCTTCAAAGTATACCTAGAAATGAGAAAATTTTGCAGCTCCTATAAAGCATTATTCCCAACACTGAAATCCTAACACTTGATGAGTTTTGGGAGGAAAGATCCCTTCCTCTCCTTTTTCAAATAGGTCTCATGTATTCAAAGGAACTATCATATGAACCCAAGAAAATAAATCCTAGGAGACACATAATATGAGAGTTGGTGAGGGGCTTGTGGGCATCAATATACTCTAATTAGTGTGTGATCCAAGAAGAAGAACCAACCAGCATAATTGAATCTCCCAATTTCATCAAGTCTCAATTCCTTGGGTCTCATTACCTCCATAAGCTTGCGAGGCAATCTATCCATTACAACTCCTAACTATCCATAGATTTTCACAATAAAATACTGATGGAAAATAAGATAGTCAACCATAGGACTGGTCCTATCCCATAGGTAACACTATATTTGCACTAGGTTTAGTCTTCCTCTACCATCTAAGAACCTTAATCCCATTTCTCTTGACTATTCAAATTTATGTTAGAAAAAATTAAGTGATAAAGCAAAGATGGATACATGAATTTTACCTCTAGAAACTTACTTTTGACCTCAATATAGCCCTCATGAATCCTTTTGGAAATACAAGAGGAAAATTCATATTCAACATTCACATACTTGTGATGTATTCTCATTGCCATCAACATTATCCACATAGGAACCCTATCAGCTCCATCCACTCCTAATATTTGGCACAATGCATAATAGGTCAATATGAAGTAGTACTCAAACTTCTTTATCTCAAAAGGCTCTTTTTCAAACCGAGGGATAGGAACTTCTTCAAATCTCAAAGATTTACATATGAAAAGGGGAACTTCTCTCAATCTATATGTTTCCTTCTTCTTCTCATAATCTCCCTCAAGCTTCCCAGGTGAAATCTCTATTAATGCAAGCTGAGCCAATACGAAGTATTCTCTAATTTCCTGACAACTTACATCCAGAAGAACATGATTAGAAGTATTGCACACAGCTCTAGATGGAGGGTCATATTTGAGCATTAGGTACCTGATCAGATCAACCCCAACAAAGACCTTAGGGAATACTAGCTTCACCATATCCAAGGACCATGGATTGCACTTAGGAATAGGATCATCCCTATTCTTATAGAAGTAAGAAAATATATTCCATCCCCTCATATGTATCTGTGCATCTCTACATTGCACACAAATGTCTAAAAATAAATTCCCATCATTATTTCTCATAGAAGACCCAAGAGGGTATTAAGAAAGTCAGTCTAAAATGACAACTTAATAGGGGTTGTAGGTGGGGCTTCAACATTAACCTCTTGAACTTTGGAATACTAAGAGACATCCTTAGGAACCACTATATGCTCAACATTCACATGTTGAGCAGCTGACTCGCTCTCTTTCTTCTTTCTTGGTATCATGGGTTTATGCTCCTTAAGCACAGATGAATGTACATAGTTAGCCTTTCTCTTTTGCTGAACCTTTTGCTTAACTCATGGTTTCTCTTCAACAATATCTTTCCTAGCTTGAGGATTTTTTTTTAGGTTGTAATAATTGTAGAGGTTGAAGGTTTTCTGTAGGTTGAAAAACCTTCATGAGCTAAGAAGGCTTGATAGTTTCTTCTACTAAAATCTCTTGGGGTTGGTTTTTTTATTTCCTTCCTCTAGCAAGTTGCGTACTTTTCTCATTCCCTTCTCTAAGGAAATTTTACTTGTGCTTTCCTTTCTTGGCATTTTGGGTATCAAAACAATATAAACCCTAAAGGACTAAGCACCTCTACTGGTAAAGAATAGAAATTTAACACCCTTTGTAGAAATAGAAACAATTTTGCAATTTTATGGAGTACAAAGAAGAGGAACATAAAACTTAATGGTTAATGCTATGCCAAAGACCACCAAGCTACTTTTGCAAACTTAGAAATTGCTTAGAATTACCTCTCTCAATGTTGCTTTCTTATAACATTTAAACACAATGCACAAATGGATCTTCAGAATTTATTTTGCATGATTCTTTAAAAATTTGTTTAATAGCAATTTTCCTTGAAGAAGTAGTCATAATCTCAATTGAATATCAACCATTGATTATCTGACTTTGGCAAGGATCAAACAACATGACTACATTCGGCTTCCACTATGCCATTCATACAACTCATGAAATGACACCCTGCACATCCGTGTAACTATGGCATTCAAATATTCATTGCTCCTCACGGAAACATGGGGCTCACAACTTGCCACACATTTTGTCTTGGAATTACCCCGCACTTCTACCATAAAACATTTCAAATTCATGTTTTTTTCTAGTGGAAACCCAAGTCTCATTTAACACTTTTGAAAAGGGTAACCCCATGTGTCTTCTACAAAGATACATAACTCTTAACATATGCCATGGAAACACAGGCTCACAACACGTCATTACTATCTTCCTATAGTTCCCACTCTTCTGTGCCAAGGAAAAATCCTATTGATATCACTCAATGAAAACCTAGGGTATACATCACTCTTTAGATAAGCACATTTATCTCCTTTCCCTGCACTTCTATATCAGTTAAACTTGACTGTTCCTTTGGCCTGAGGAAATGTGTGGTAACTTTATTACTACCTTTTGATCTACAACACCGTGCTTCCACTGCAATCTTTCATTTAGTTAGCTTTATACCATGGACTAGTGGGACAAAATGAAATACCTCTAGGAAAGAGTAACCTTCATTTCTATCACAAAAATTGACCTTTACAACATTAAGATGTGGGAACATAGGGTAGCATAGGATATTGCATGAATTGGTAAACTTGTGATGACCCAGGGCAAAGGGGTCGGTCACCTAATGAGGTAAGACCCTTCTTTAGTAACTTTTATCAGCTAAGGCAGTCAACGGTGGATTATGATGAGAGCAAATAAAATTGATCAAGGGGATTCTAAACTTAGCCAAATTTTGAAATCAAAGACCTTATTTAAACCTAAAAAATTTACCAAATTCACAACATAAATTTGGTGGTCCAAATAGAATGATAGTATCATGTCTATGAAAATTTGCACTGAAGCACTCAAATTCTCTAATCCTAGAAATCATGTTGACAATTCCATTTCTATACCAATATAATTTCCTAATATTCCTACTGATATCTACCTATAATGGCTACAAATACAAAAGACACTAATCCTACACATGTTAGTCTTGGAGGAATCCCTATTAATAAAAAATATTTTATACTATCTTTTGTTAGTGTTCTATGTATTTCCCAACCATCTCCTATACCCACTTACCATAAAGTACCACTTTCACATTCCAATGATCCATTCATTTCTCATAATGTTCCACATCCTTCCTTATCAAGTATCTTGAATACCATCCTATCCGAAAAAGAAATTGTTGAGCGTTGTTTTTACACAAGTCAATTGCTAGGATCTCGAGATATGATTTCCTCTCTTGAAAGAATAATGAAGTTATTCCCAAGGTTCTTTGGGGTCATGGTACAACTTGCTTGGTTTCTCAGTTGAAGATAGATGTGAATGTTCATGAGGAGGCCTTTTCTGGTATGTTCAAGACCTCAAACTACAAAACAAATTTAGTACTTTTTGGTATTTTCCGATTTACCAAAGATTTGTGATTTAACTAAGGATGCAATTTTGTGTTTTTAAAGATGACTACTTTCAGATTTATGATAGAATTTAAAGGATTAAGGTAACAAGAAATGAAATAAATTTCTGAAAATGAAATCCTAATAGACATAAATCATTGTTGATCCTCCCTTGTGAATTGAATGATGGAACTATTTGGAACAAATCCATGAAGTATAAATAAGACAATGTCACAATTCTATACTCGATGGATGAAATTGTTTGGAGAGAAAACGTATTCACTCGTGTAAGATTTTCAAAACCTATCAAATCATGAAGCCACCAAGATGCATCCACACACAAGACAGATTTATCATGAATCCCAATAGATGATCTTTTCCATGCATTCATCACAACAAGGTAGATGAACAACATCAAACTCCAACTAATAGAAACACAAATTTGAAACACAGTAAAATAGTTGGCTCTTTGAAAATAATGAGCAAGCATGCACACATTCATCAATTTCACATAGATAGTAGAAAATATCATACCAGGAAAGAAGAACCAACTGTAGATATTTATTGTATTAAGAATTTGCCCCTATTAAATTGTTTCTGATTACAATATATAAAGTTTTGATCTACAAACTCTGAAATGCCAAAATTAGGGCATCAAAGACTCTAAAATAATGAAAATGAACTAAAATTAAAGTTTTGCTTAAATAAATCTATTGTTAACTGATACTAGACAAATAATCAGTTTGCCCATGCAAGAGGGATCAAACTTTCTAAGAAAGAAGAGAGAGAGAAAATGGAGTTTCTTTGCATGCAACTGGAATCTTCTTCTTGATCTTGGAGTTCTTCCTTGGAATCTTCATCTAGGTTTCTCTTTGAGGTGGGAACCGATAGAGGACCCTTAGTCCTTCCAAAACAAACTCTAGCTGTGCATCCATTTGATCTAAAGTTCAACTTCCATGCAAAAAGGTGATCTCACTGGAAAAGCCCAGAAATTTGGACCCCAACCTCTGCATTAAGATTTGTCGAGTGCAAAATTTTCCTAAGTGTCAGAATCAAAACTAGAGGCCCCAAAGTTTCACCCCTTTCAGAGGCCAAAAGGCTGGTAGGGCCAAAAGGCCAAAAATTTGAATAGGCCGAAAAGGCAAAAAATCCAAAATGATGTATTTAGCCCTCTGGAAAATAGCTAAGTATGAAGGACTGAATTTCTCAAAAACTGGCTGAAGGGATCTAGGGAGTCAGTTCATAAACACTTCTAGATGGGAAGCTTGGAGACTTTTCACAATCTCTTAAACTTCCTCGTAATTTATTTCCTTCCCCTTGACCTTGTTAATCCTTTGTTCTTGCTTCTCTCTGAAAATGGTCAACTCACAAGCAGAGAACTTGATCTCTTCTTCATGTTCAGACATCCTTTGCATGTCTTCCATCTTAGATTAGAATATTTGGTGCAGGGCCTCTTTGGTGCTAACACCTGCCAACATATCTTTGAACTATTGTATCACTTCTTTCACCGAGTGCAGGATTTGTTTTTGTTGATCCTTGTATAGTTATAAACCAATTCCTGTGAAGAAACCTTTTATTTCTTCTACCAATCCATGACTTCCTTTCATTTATCCAATATGTAGGCTAGACATTTTTCATAAACCTTAACTATTTTGGATATGCTCTTGATCTAGGTCTTGAAGTTGTCTAGCTCTTCGCCCTCATAAATCTTGACCAGGATCTAGAAGCGTTGCTTCTTGATAATCTTGAGGTCTTGGAAAATATCTTTCCATTTGGTTCCTTTAGAATCTAATCCCTCCTAATTATCCATTAGATCAATCAAATTCATGGCCTTAATTAGAATGACTCTGTAAGGCCTAAATACGAGTGTGATAACCCCTTCTCCATATTTCTCAAAATCATCCTTCCAATTTGCACTTTCTTGGATGAAGGAAGGGGTCACACCTGCCGGTAAATTTGGGGTGGCTCTCTTTTCTAACATGGCCTATAATGAGGCCTCTGGGTAACTTGGGTCAATGGGACCCATCATCTTATGAATGAACTTCTTTAGAGCCTCATTTTTCTCTGTTAAGCACTTGATGGTTTCCTCATCTTTTCTCATGAATCCTAGAGCATGTTTAATCCCTAGGGCTACCAATGTCTTTCTCCCTTCCCTAGTAGTCTCCCCTAGATCTACCTCTTCAAATGTATAATCCTCTGAGGTCACTTGTGCCTAAGTGGTGCTAGTAGAGGGAACTGTTACCTATGCTTTCTAGTGACCCATGGTGTCTTGGGTGACATAGGATATGGTCCTTACTAGTATGTTGGTCTCTACTTGATGGAAGGATTTCCCCAAGAATGCCATACTTGTGTCTTCTCCCTCCTCTTCATTAGTGTAAGTTCTTCTCTGAGGTTGGATCTCTTTAGTAAACCAAGTAGGTTTACTAAAGGCGGTAACTAGCTCATAAGGGGAAATATAGAGGATAGAAGCCAAGTTTTGTGGTTCAGGAGTCACCTCCTCCTCTAACTCTTTCTCTTGTTCACCTTCTTTCCCACCTTCTCCCTCATTCATTTCTTCTTCCTAGATTTCCCCTTCTCCCTTCTCTTCTCCTCCTCTCTCTTATTCTACTATCATATCTTGTTCATCCTTATCTCGGCCTTCATCCCATGAGGAACTCATCAACACTTATGCATTAGGGACAGTCATGGACACCAGTGTGGTTTTGAAGGGTGACACAGCTTCCATACTTACTAGTCCTTGGGAGTTTGGGATGAAGCAAGGAAAAGGGAATGATGATGGTGGAGTTGGTGTTGGCATTATAGGTGGTGTAGTAGGAGTTGAAGGAGGTGGAGTTGGCATTGGGGTTGGGAGAGAAGGTGGTAGAGTAGTGATTGGAGGTGGGAGAGAGGTTGGTGGAAAAATAATGTGAGATGGTGGATTCAAAGTAGAAATCTCTCCTACAACTTTATCTCTTGTTATATTATGAGCTTCTATGGTATATTTAGTTCCAGGCCCTTGGTCAGTGTTAGAGTCCATCCCTATGATAGGCACGTTTAGAGTGAGATTAGTGAACTGGGCTGAAGGTGGTGTGAGGGTCACTTGAGGCTAGATGAGTGTCAGTGTTCCCATGCCAAATCTTGTTGATGAGTTAGGTGTATCCTCTCCTTGGTCCACAAATCCTTCTAGACCTTCCAATCAGATATCTAGAACTCATTTGAACCTAATGCATCCAAAGGATTGTCCATCTCTTTTGGATACTTTATGTGTTTCCTTGTGATCTCCTTTTCTTTCCTCTTTTGAGAGGATACGTGCAACCTTGTGCTTTTAACCAAAGGTGTGTCTTCCTCTTCTGGCTCCTCTTGTAAGGTTTATATTCATGGAGAGGTAGAAGATCTCCTCCTTTTGTACATTTTCTTCCTTTCTCCAGTGGTTGGGGGAGATTGACTAGAAGAGGAAGGGCCTTCATCTTGTATGGTCTATGATGATCCAATAGGAGGATCTATTTGTCCTATCATCCTATTTTTTGGGGCCTTATTCCAAGGATTTGGACCATACTCTACTACACGCTCATGGCCATATACTATCCCTAGCTTCTAAGGCGGCACCTTCTTGTATTGGGGTACAGTAGATTTCTCTTCTAGTTTCTTATCTGCTTTCCTGGGTGGATCAATCAATGTTTTCACAGGAATAGGATCCATTTGATAAGGCCTTTTAATCCATGCCTCCTTTGTTTTGACCACATGTCTCACTTAGAATTCAATATCATCATTCTCATCCTTATTAATT
The DNA here is from genome assembly GCA_018584345.1 of Thuja plicata. Classification (NCBI taxonomy): domain Eukaryota; kingdom Viridiplantae; phylum Streptophyta; class Pinopsida; order Cupressales; family Cupressaceae; genus Thuja; species Thuja plicata. Next base: position 936,184 of record MU223516.1, on the reverse strand, counting down.
TATGCATTTAGGATGGGCATGTTGTATATCTTATCCACAGTAAATTGATTCTAACACATTATTTAAATCTTTCTCCCAAACCTTTTGGGGAATTGGGGCCTTCAAGGTTCCCTATGCTAGAGTAAGGGACATCGTGCAACAATCCCTGATTCTGACCTCATGATTGCCCACACAATTTATCGAGTAATCTTCAAGGTGTGGCTCATGGATATAGAATTTTCCAATGATATAGCTATATGTACCTATTAGGTCAAATCGGGCCCAAATGATTTTGTATAGTTGGAGTGGGCACTCGTCTAAATCAAAGGCCAAGGACTTGCAAACCTTCATGTCCTAGAGAGTGTATGGGCCTAGGAGAATGGGGAAGTCCCAACAGTGCTTCTTCTTATGCTTTATTTTCTCATAAGCATCTGCGAGTTGTCTGGCCATTTCTAGAATGATTACCTAGTTAGATGGGTACCTAGGAATCTTCTTTGGGTTCAAGGTAGATCCTACCACTCAGATGTATGTGAATGTTTTGAACTATATGTAGTATGCCCCTATGGCCCTCACTTTGGTGTCTTCTTCTTCTGATAGTCTCTTCATGAAATCACCCTCAATGGATCTCATGATTGCATAGATGAAAGCATCATTCACTATCTTGTAATCTGGGCTATCCTCTAGAATATATTCCCTTCTCACTAGTTACAAATATACAATATGGGGCCATGCATTTGGTTCATTGATGTTTCCCATTTTTTTGAGCCTTAGATATTATGCCCTTGCAGCTAAAAATTACACTATATATGTACTCATGTAGAATTTCAGGTTGTACTCAACCATGATCAAATGCTCATCCAGTTTGTCTCTTATGATGGTTACCTAATCGAACCTAGCCTTGTGGTTCCTGATCTTCTCTATAAGTAGGATCATCCAGACCTTGAGTTGGATGGACAGAGGTAGTCCATACACTCGGCTTATTAATGTTACAGCTACTTGGATGTCATCTTTCAAATACCCCCTTCTGAGGTCTATCTTGTCTAGTTTATTTTTTGGGAGAGGCTGCTTGAGGTATTCCTTATTTTTGATCTCATACGCGTCCTCAGATTTGTTCCTGAACCATCTGAGGCCCTTTTCTATGAAGAAATCATAGAATTTATCTACACCCTTTTGGAGGCGGAAGACCTCTTCTATGTTCTTTGGTCTTATGTCCAAAACCACCTATCCTTATATGTGTTTGACCACCCTTTCATCTGGGATATAGTGGTTTTCTAGGGTCATGATCAGCTTCAAAGATGTGACTACCACTGGATGGGCTACTACATTAACTAGGCCTGATACAACCATGGAGGTGTAGTCTTCAAACCTTCTTGCTGGTTGGGAACACCTTACTAGGAACTCATCACAGTATACATTCCCAATATTAGTATCAGTGATCTCTATATACTTGTTCCCAATCTTTGAAGGGTAGTGATTCCCCTTATACAAGTACTTCATCAGGGATGTTTGTTCATTTCTCAAGCGTTCCTGCGAGAAAAATGCAAGTATCAGTATATTTTATTTGAAAGAAAACTAAAAAGTAGGAAAGGAAAACAAACTAACTAAGAAAATCATAAGAAAAGGGTCTTGAGAAGCCATAAATGCAACTTTCACTCTTTTGGCCTTTTCAGGGTTTCAAACGCTTAAAACTAGGTTGAGGTTCGAAAATGCCAAAAATGTGAAAGAGAAAGGTTGGAGAAACAAACCCTCTTGGGATTTCGGTGTGCAAAAGTCTGAAAAATATTTTTGGACTCTGAAAGTCTAAAACCTTCGGAAGGAAGACCCTATTTTTGGAGGTTGGAAACATCAATACGGCTGAAGGTGCAAAATGCACTTGGGTGAAAGCTAACAAAACACAAAAAGAAAAGAAACAAAATGGGAAGACGACCCCTTCGCAAGCCCAAGGGTGAAAACCCTAGGGACTTGGGGTGGGGGAACAAAACCTAACCAAAGAAAACCTACCCTAAAGAAATTGAAAAATGACAACAAAGCTCGATAGGAAGGGGAGATGGAAAGCCTACCTATCAAATGTGAGAAGAAGGGGAAGTTGAAGACCACAAGGAGCTGAGAGCGAGGAGAAACTGACAACAAACAAGTGAGGAGGTGAGCACAAATGGCAAGCATGTGGGAAGGAAGAAAACCAAATGCAAAAAAAGAGAAAAAAGAATAAGTGGGAAAGACAAAGAGGTCTGGTGCTTAAATAGCCCATGGATGACATCACCTTCTGTCAGTGTTTTGAAGGCCAAAATGCCAAAAGTCAACTGGCCCCATCCCCTCTTGGTGTTTCAGGTGTCGAAACACTGAAAGGTCTGAAGGTTCTACCCTTCAGATTTTTTGGCATTTTTGTGGCCGAAAGGGCTAGTTTCAGCCCTTTGGCCCCTTTGGCATTTCAGAGGGCTCTGAGTCCTCCAAAATGCTAAAAGGGCAAAAAGGCCAAAAAAAACTCTATTCTTCTCAACAAGACCCTCAAAATCCTAGTTCAAGGAATAGGGAGAGGGGAAAACTCAAAAAAGCCAAAAAAGAGGGGCATCCCCATGGTCACAGGACCAAAATAGGGTGTGTGTTGTGGACCAACAAAAAAAACCATCAATAACCTAGCTCAAAGTGTTTCATCCTTGCAAAAACTAGCTTTGATAACCCAATCCAAATCCATCATTCCAATTTGTGACATTTCTAGCCCACTTTCCAAAGATATCATTTGTGCCATTATCTCTAAATACAATAAAACCCCTCAACCGGAAAAATATAATGGAAAATGGTGTATGGAACCAAATCTATATCGTTCATTTTCTTCACTAGGATGGATTGGGATCCTTTTGAATTAGTTGAATAATGTAATAAGCCTAGTGTAAGATCTTTTGGATCCTAGGTGCAATTATAGACCAGGATGCCAAAATGATCAAATGGGCATAAAGTTGTGTTTCTAGGTTTCTCACTAGGTATTAGGTCATTAGGACATTTTTTGAAGCCATTTATGGCATTTCATAAGCCTAAGTGTCCAAAATTTGTAAATTAGCAAAATTGTCAAAAATGTTGTTTGACAACATTGACAACTTTTCAAAAAGTAGCTCGATATAGTTGAAAAGTTACAACTTCGGTCCATAACAATTTGAATTATAGTTATGACTATTGCAACTGGTATTTGAGCATGTTTGAAGCCCATTCATGGGTTGGAAATGGATGTATGGACTTTTGGAAGAGTAAACAAATAAGAAATTCTGTTATTTTGGGAACAGTTGTTATTGTTTTCATTTTGCAGATTTTGTACGGAATGATATGGATGAAAAACCTATTGATTCTAGTTTCTTAGTGTTCTATCAAATATTTGATTTTGGTTTGGAGTGATTTAGTTCAGTTTGTTGAGAGAACCATAATTTTCAAGTTCATTGGTTCTGTAGACCCCAGAAACTGAGGTTATTTTGGTCATGGAGCCCTAACTTGCTTTCCCAACATGGAAAAAGAATGGACCTTTGGGGAATGCAAGTTAGGGAGGGTATCTTATAGATTCCTAAAGCACAGAAGCATAAGATTCTGTTGGAGAGGTTTACCACCCAGCCCTAGGTCAAATATCTCTATGGATTTGACCAAGAGAGTAGGGGAAAGAGTGGATAACTAGTCTGAGTGATTGAAGAGACTTTGTGAATGGTTGGGATCAGCCATTTAAAGGATAGAGAAGAGTCCTAAGGGGTTGATCTAGTTTCATGAACCCATTTTAAAGTAATTGCTTTGTAATCCAAGCCTGGTTTGGCCAATTAGGTCTGTGGACAGAGTGAGGGTTTGATACTGCAGGAGTGAAGTCAAAATTCCATCTCTTGGCTTCTAAAGGAGAAGGATTGTCCTAATTTGAGTAGGATAGGTTGTGGGTGTTTAGGAACTCTAACATTGAGTGATTCCTAGTGTATTAGGTTAGAATAAGACATTCCCGCCATTCAATTTAATTCCCATATAGTTGGGATATAAAATCCTTCATTTTACCTATTTGAGGGAATTGATCCCTAAAGCCCAATTTGGATCCAAGTTGTGAGAAGTCCCTAGGAGTTAGGGAGTGTTGTGGAATAGTAATTCCACTTAAGAGAGGAGGTATAGACCCTCTAGAATTTATTGGATCAGGGAGAAGGCTTAAGGTAGGGATTGGAGGTTCTTCTAGTTAAAGAAGATCAATCTAGGTTGTGCGGCTACTTTCTCTACATCAAGTGGTATCAAAGCCACTAACAACCTGATTGGATAGAAGAAGTGAAGACAAGATGTCTAAAGATGAGGATGGAGAGAGGGAGATCCCTTTGCAAATAACCAATGTTGAGTTGACCAAATTGGTCAAGGAAAAAATGGCAAAAGAAAGGCAGTGAGAGAAGAGAATAGAGCCATGAAGAGAGATTTGGATAAGCTGAGAGGGAAAGTAGATAGAGGAGTACATGAATGTTAGAATAACTAAGAGGGGGGGGTGAATCAGTGGCCTTAAAAATAATCCAATAAATTAACCACAAAAATTTATATCTTAAATATAAACCTTAAGTTATCTTTAGTCCCACAAGATGTATGCCTTCAAATAATCTTAACAAATAACTATTGCTCAGAGTTCACTGTTAAACCTTATTCTTACTATTTACCAATTAGCAGTCTTTATTTACTAAAACACAGTAAATAACTTAGTGATTACCGATAATCCTATTTTAGTAATGTGTAAAGAAATACATGAAAGAAATGACTCATAAACACATTTGACAGATGGATTTTTAATGTGGAAACCCTGTTAAGGGAAAAACCACTTGTGACTGGTAACCCAAAATTTTCACTCTTCTGAAGTGAGCTTGGTGAAGAGCCAACCTTGTTAAAGGTTACAAACACACTGTTAGGTGTGACCTTGATAGAGGATTTAAATAGAGTAGTTTGTCACTTGACATCTGGCATCTCATGCTATCTTCATGACCAAACCCAGTGTAGTTTGTCACTTGATATCTGGCATCTCTATGCTATCTTCATGACCAAACTTTTTCATACTCCTTAGGATGTATCTCAATATATAAAGGATTTTTAAATCCTACTCGGTTAAGAGACTTTTTGATCCAATAATTAAATTGAAACAGTAAATGATCTGTTCACATATACAACTAAACTTTCCAGATTTTCAGATCTATTGTAAGCTCATAATACCTTTATGATCAGTGTCTCCTTTCAATACCTTTTCTCCAATTCTTTTTTCTTAGTGATATTATGCTTCTTTGTTGCTTGGTGTCCACACAAATATAGCTATGTTCTTTAGCTTGATTGATCAGGACTGTATGAAGTTGTTCTTCACCAGTATACCTTTAACATCCTCTTCTCTATTCACTCCCCCTAATTCACAATGAATTATCTTGTCTCTTTATAGACATGATTTCACCATTTCTAAGTCCTTGACTTTCTTGTTCTTGGTGTGATCCACAATTCTAGCCAATCTTTCTTTAAAACTATACTTCAGTTTTATCCTGTAGATTTCTCTTTGACAACTAGAATAAAATAGCTTTAAAACTTTTGCTTATCTCTAGCTTTAACTTGTCGATGAAAACAATATTAACAACTAATTGATTCCTTCTTTAGCTCTTGCCAGCTAAGTATTTTGTCATTTTCCTAACTTCATTTCTCCTTGGGCATCTCTGTCGGGGTTGTCTGTCCTTCGAGGTTGTCTATCCGTCAGATTTGTCTGTCCATCAGGTAACACTATTATTTTTCTCATTGGTAATGCTTGCTCAATTTTCTTGCTTGGGTATCACTCTGACTTTCCTCTCGGGTTTCTCTATCCGTCAGGGTGCACTACCCATCGGTGTTTGTTGTCACTTAGTGCATACTAAACTTTTATGCATTACTGAAAGTATAACCTTTATCTCTTTGGTTCTTTGAAGTCTTTGACATTATGTATATAACCAATCATATTATATCAAGTTGATATCAATGAAAATACAATACATTAACTGATTTAATGTCTTTCATTAACTATCTACATTTCGGTGATCATCAACTTTGTCAACTTCAAACATTCAATCAGTTATGTTTCATCAATCTCTCCCTTTGGCATTGATGGAAAAATATTACATAATACTAATACAATATGAAATATATCAGTTGTAGTTCATCAATCTATGAAACTTATTGTTCTATAACCAATACAAATGTCTGACTTTTGGTAAGCTCTTCTAGCTTAGATTTGATTCTTGTAGAGTACCTCTTTCTTCAATCCCTTCAATGGATAGATGTAGTACCTTCTGACTCTGTCTCTCCCTGATGTTGTCTCTCCCTTTGACTGTTCCTCTTCTTGATCATCTCTTTTCCCTTTGACAACATATTTCTCTTCTTTAAGTCATCTCTCCCTTAGATGATGGATAGTTCATTTATAATCTCTCCCTCTTAGAATATACTTTCTCCCTTTGGATGATTCTGATGAATATTTCATATGGATATATAATCTCTCTAAAGTCATCTTAGGATACTCTCTCCAATCTAGATATTCTCTCCCTTTGACAACAATGCCAAACAATCCTTTCTCCTTTCCATAATATATTCCTTGAATTTCCTTTCCATCAACAATGAATTACTCTGGTGTTCGGTGTAGATATGTACCTTTCTATGTACTGTTGTATCTTTGCAGTCCATCTATTTGCTTTCATGAACATGAATGATCTTCTGATTAAGTATAGGATGATGCAGCCTCCTAGTCAGCTTACTAACCAATAGATAGGTTTAGACCCCTAGTCTTTTTCTCAGGTACTCAAATGTATCTTTAGGCAATGGCTTTGTGAATATTTCAGCTAATTATTCCTTTCATTGAAAATATTCTAGTATCACCTCTTTCTCTTGCACTTGTTCTCTTAAGTAATGATACTTGATTGCAATATGCTTAGTCTTAGCATGCATTACTGGATTCTTAGAGATGTTAATTGCACTGGTATTATCACAATAGATAATCACTAGTTCAAGAATTTTCATATTCATACCTTCCAGTAATTGTTTGGTCCATGCAATATTTGAACAGTTTGCAACAATAACCACATATTTTGCTTCTGCAGTAGATTGTGAGATGCATTATTGCTACTTTCTAATCCATGTGACAAGTCTACCACCCATGAAGAATGCTCCTCCAGAACTGTTCTCTTTTTGTCATCTATATTACCATCCCAATCACCATCTGTATAGACTTGAAGCTCAAATTTTCCTTCTCTTTTATACCATAAGCCATATTCTTCGGTGTTCTTTAGGTATCTTAGAATTTGTTTGACAGCAGTCATGTGTGATTGTTTGGGATCAACAAAGAATCTTGCAACTATTCCAACTGTATGTGCTATATCTGGTCTAGTATGAACAACATACATTAGTTTTCCAATCATAGATCTATATAGAGTCCGATTACCTCTTTTTTCTTATCTTCCTTTGTCATCTTGCATCTGGTTGCCATAGGTGTGGAATCTTCCATCTTGAATATCTTGAGAACCTCCTTGATGTATTTGGATTGTGTGATGTATATGCCTACATATTGTTGAATAATCTATAGACCAAGAAAGAATTTGATCTCCCCAAACATTGACATCTCAAACTCTTTTCTCATTTCATTAGAAAATGATTTACATAAGATATCATTACCTCCAAATATGTTATCATCAACAAATATTTCAGCAATCAAAATGTTATTGTTAGTATCTTCTTTTAAGTATAGATTACTATTTTCACTTGTTCTTACAAATCCAATGGTTATGAGATATCAGTAAAGTTTTTTATACCAGGCTATTAGTGCTTGTTTCAATCCATAGAAGGCTTTGTGTAGTCTACAAACCATGTTTCTCGTGTCTGGATCAACAAAACCTTCTGGTTGTTCAATGTATACCTCTTCTTCTAGTATTCCATTTAGGAATGCAAATTTGACATCCATCTGGTATACCTTGAATCCTTTGAATGCAGCATAAGAAATTAATACTCTTACCCCTTCTAGTCTAGCAACAGGGGCAAAGGTTTCTCCATAATCAATACCTTCTTCTTGTGCATATCCCTTGCATACTAGTCTTGCTTTGTTTCTTGTGACTTCTCCATTCTCATTCAGCCTTTTTATAAATATCCATTTGGTACCGATAACATTTTTGTCATCTGGTCTTGGTACTAGATTCCATGTCTTATTCTTCTCAATAAGCTCTATCTCTTCATTCATAGCACTGACCCATTCTTCATTCTCTAGTGCATTATTAACATATTTAGGCTCAAAATCACAAATTAAACATCTAGTGTTCAGTGAATTACTTCTTGTTCTCATTCCAACATTCTTGTCTCTTATGATCTAGTTCTATGGATGATGTCTTCTGACATACTTGGAAAGTAGTGGTTTAGCTCTTTGTTCATCATTCTGATCATCATCTTGACCTTCATTCTGATCTCCATCACTTAGAACATTATTTTGAGCAATTTCCTGATTTTCAGTGTTTGGAGCCTGATGCTTGGGTACAATGTTATGTTGCTTGGGAGCAACACACTATTTCTCAAGAAGAATGTCAGGTTCTTCATTGTAAACAAACCTGTTGTAGTCTTATGGTTCTTTTCTACTTTCCTCATCATTTTTCTTTGCATATTCATCTATTTTCACATTTGCACTTTCAATGATTTTGTTAGAGGATTTGTTAAGACATTTATAAGCCTTTCTCTTGGTAGATTACCCTGAAAATATTCCTTCATCACCTTTGGAGTCAATCTTTCCATTTTGCTCTTCTTTTAAAATATAACATTGACTTCCAAAAACTTTGAAGTAACTTACATTGGGTTTGTATCCATACCATAGCTCATAAGGTGTCTTTCTTCAATTGTACTTTGTTCAATCTGTAGATAGTAGTACTGACAGCTTCCCTCTAAGATGTTTGAGTGATGCTTTTCTCAATCATCAGTGTTCTTGCACAATCAACAATGGATTTGTTTCTTCTTTCAGCAATCCCATTTTTCTATGGTGTTCTTGGTGCAGAAACTTATCTTTTAATTCCATGCTCATTATAGAAGTTAGTGAATTCATCATAAACAAATTCCCTTCCTCTATCTAATCTTAAGAATTTTAGTTCCTTACCACTTTTTTTTTCTACCATAGCTTTATACCATTTAAACATCTTGAATGCTTCTGATTTTTCTTTTAAGAACATAACTATCATCATTCTAGAATAATCATCAACAATGAGAATGAAATATCTATCACCATACTAGCTCTTTGTTCTCATGGGTCCACATAGATCAGTATGAACTAATTCTAGAATAGCATTAGATGTATGGGCTTTGCTCTTGAAACAATACTTTGTCATTTTACCTTTTTGACAATTCTTACACATGATATGCTCGGGCTTTGACATGCTTGGTAAGCCTCTTACTTTCCTTTTATTGCTTATCTTAATCATGTTTTCAAAATTCACATGACATAACCTTTTATGCCATAACCATATGTCTTTGTTTTTAGCCATTAAACAAGTGGTGTTTATATCATCAAGATAGAATAGGTTACCTTTTGTCTGTTCACCAGTTCTGATCAACCTTCCTGATTCATTGAAGATCTTTGCCTTCTTATTCTCAAATGTTACTCGGTGACCTGTGTTATTCAGCTATGAAATACTCAATAGATTATAGTTAAGTCCTTTTACCCAGTATGCATTTTCACATTTGATCAGGTTATTCAACATTATGGTTCCTTTACCTTCAACTGGACAAGGTGAGTCATTACCCATTCTTACTGACCACCACTATAATACTCAAAAGTTTCAAAAAAAAGTTATCACCGATCATGTGGTGAGTGTAGCCACTATCTATAATCTAGAAATCATTCTTTCTTACCTTAGATATGAGTGTAGTTTCAATATACCTTTCCTCTTCATCTAAATCATACTTCATATCCAAAAATACCATCTCAATGTTTTCATTAGATTCGGTGTCAGTATCTCCATATTTGTTCTCAGCAAGGTAACAAGCTTTCTTCCCTTTGTCCTTGTAGTCTCAGGTATCTCTTCTGTCAGATTTTTGGTTGCTTCAGTAATCTTTGTTATCATTTCTATCAAACTTCTTTTCATATGATCTGTCATTACTTCTAACATCTTTTCTATTGTTAGGACATCTAGAAGAAAAGTGTCCAATCTCTTTACAATTAAAACATACCAATGGTAATTTACCTTTGTATCTACCTTTGCCTCTCTGCAATCTTCTAGCCATTAGTACTTCAATCTCATCAAGTCCTTGGTCATCACTATCACTTTCACTATCATCTCTTGTAGTGTGTTTATGACTTGACTTACTTATCCTTAAAAAATATTTGAATGGAGACTCTATAGATGGTAAGACACTGTTATCAAATTTATTCATCTCAAATGAAATTATTCTACCAATCAGACTATCTAGAGTAACATTATTGTTTTCCACTTCTCTCATTTATTGTATAGAAGATACTCTAATAGCATAAACATGCAATAAGTTTCTTAGGATTTTACTTACCACTGTTTCCTCTTCAAGCACACCTTCAACTCCTCGAATAGCATTGAATACCTCTTTGATTCTACAGCTGTACTGAGTGATATTTTCTCCTTCTTTCATTCTTAGGTCATCAAATTTTCCTCTTAGGCTTTTTGCCTTAGCTCTTAGTACATTATCATCTCCTCCATGTACTAGCTTCAATTTTTCCCAAATTTTCTTTGCAGTGGTGCATGTTTTGACATCTTCAAATTTAGCATCAGAGAGTGAGGAAGAAAGTTCTATCATCATAGAATTGTGCTCATGATTTTCTCTCAATTGATCAAGTGTGTGAGGTCTTGTAGGCAACACATATTCAGTATCTAGGTATTGAGTAACATCATTTCCAATACCTGATAGGTGGAGTCTTATCCTGATTTTCCATGCTACAAATTTGTCCTTGTTCAACTTGGGCACATCTTGTTTTCTCATCTTGTGATATTTTGCTTGAGTTTTTAAACTCCCTTTCTAAGCACACAAGCTCTGATACCAATTGTCAGAATAACTGAGAGGGGGGGGTGAGTCAGTGGCCTAATAAATAATCTAATAAATTAACCACCAAACTTTATATCTTAAATATAAACCTCAATTTATCTTTAGTCCCACAAGATGTATGCCTTCAAATAATCTTAACAAATAACTACTGCTCGGAGTTCACTATTAAACCTTATTCTTACTATTTACCAATTAGCAGTCTTTATTTACCAAAACATAGTAAATAACTTAGTGATTATCGATAATTTTGTTTTATTAATGTGTAAAGCAATACATGAAAGTAATGACTCATAAATACATTTGACACATGGATTTTTAACATGGAACCCCTGTTAAGGGAAAAACCACTTGAGACCGGTAACCCAAAATTTTCACTCTTCTAAAGTGAGCTCAGTGAAGAGCCAACCCTATTAAAGGTTACAAACACACTGTTAGGTGTGACCTTGTTAGAGGATTTAAATAGAATATTTTGTCACTTGATATCTAGCATCTCATGCTATCTTCATGATCAAACCCAGTGTAGTTTGTCACTTGATATCGGACATCTCTATGTTATCTTCATGACCAAAATTTTTTATAGTCCTTAGGATGTATCTCAATATATAAAGGATTTTCAAATCCTTCTCAGTTAAGAGACTTTCTGATCCAATGGTTAAATTGAAACACTAAATGATTTGTTCACATATACAACTAAACTTTGTGGATTATCAGCTCTATTGTAGGATTATAATACCTTTCTGATCAATGTCTCCTTTCAATACCTTTTCTTCACTTCTTTCTTCTCGGTGATGTTGTGCTTCTCTGTTGCTCGGTGTCTGCAGAAATATAGCTCTATTCTTTAGCTTGATTAATCAGGACTATATGAAATTGATCTTCACTAGTATACCTTCAGAATCCTCTTATCTATACACTCCCCCTAATTCACAATGAATTATCTTGTCTCTTTATAGACATGATTTCACTATTTTTAAGTCCTTGACTTTCTTTTTCTTGGCGTGATCTGCAATTATAGCCAATATTTCTTTAAAAATATACTTTAGTTTTATCCCGTAGAATTATCTTTAACAAATGGAATAAAATAGATTTAAAACTCTTTTTTATCTCTAGCTATAACTTGTTGATAAAAATAATATTAACAAGCAGTTAACTCCTTCTTTATCTCTTGCCAGCTAAGTCTTTTGTCATTTTCCTAACTTTAGTTCTCCTTGGGCATCTCTTTCGGGGTTGTCTGTCCTTTGGGGTTGTCTATATTTTGAGTAACACTATGATTCTAATCATTGGTAATGCTTGCTTGGGTTTCATTCTCAGGTATCACTGTGACTTTCCTCTCAGGTTTCTCTGTCCGTCAGGGTGCACTGCCCGTTGATGTTTGTTGTCACTTAGTGCATACTGAAATTTTATGCATTACTGAAAGCATAACCTTTATCTCTCTGGTTCTATGAAGTCTTTGACATTATGTATATAACCAATCAAATTATATCAATTTTACATCAATGACAATACAATACATTAACTGATTTAATGTCTTGCATTAACTTTATGCATTTCACTGATCATCAACTTTGTCAACTTCAAACATTCAATCAATTATGTTTCATCAAGGAAGACTCTAAAGAAGAAGAAGTAAGTGAAGAGGAAGAGCCTCTACTGGATAGACAAGCACTGCTTGTAGATAAGAGAGCCATGTTGGAATCCCTTGATAGGGTAGGGAGAAAAGACACCACGGCTGACCTCCTTGTGTTTTGTAGAAAATTAAATCCAGAAGAATGTGTGGATTGGGTTGAAGCCCTAGAAAATTACTTTGAATGTGATAGGGTACTTGAGAACCAGAAGATGAGAATTGCAAAGTCAAAAATGAAGGGCTCAACCCTTTCTTGGTGGAACTTCCTTCAAAATGAGAGACTTGGTGAAGGGAAGGACAAATAGCCACTTGGAGGATAATGAAGATAGAGATTAAAAAAACATTTCATACTTGATGACTATGAGATCCTAATGCACTAGAAGTTACAAAGTCTAAGGCAAAAGGACTTAGATGTGAGTGCATATACTGAGGAGTTTCACAAACTCACCTTAAGAGCCAAAGTTCTAGAGAATGAGAAGAAGAAGTTGGATAGGTACTTGAATGGACTCAAGTACTCCATTAGAGATGAGTTGGATTTTTTGAACCCAAAAATAGTGCATCTATGCTATCAGATGGCACTAAAGATAGAGGAGAAACAAAGGAGGAAGAGTGACTCCCAAAATAGAGGGAGAGGTGGAAATTTCAGAGGTAGAGGAAGGTTTGGTGGTAGAGGACCACCTGATAAATGTTTTGGAGAAACCAGTGGTCAAGAGAACCAGGAAGGAGAGACAAATCCTAGAGGAGGATTTAGAGGAAGGAGACCCAATGGGAGAGGAAGATTCAGAGAAAGACCACCAGGAGTATTCACTAGCAAATGTTTCACTTGCAATCAAATAGGACACTAGTCCTCTAGATGTCTAGAGAATAATGGAGGGAATAACCAAGGGAGTGAAAGGAGAGTCCACCTTGCTCAAGAAGAAGACACACAAAGTGTACAAGAGCCAAAAGGGAATGTTGATCTAGAAGAAGGAGAATGCTTTATGTTCAAAAGGACTCTATTGAAGACAATTATAGACAAAGAACCACCTCAGAGAAAGACTCTCTTTAGGACAACCTGCAACGTGAAAGGTAAAGTGTGTAAGGTAATAGTAGATTCTGGTTCAACAGATAATCTATCATCCATAGAAATGGTTAGAAAGCTTGGTTTGAAGAAGTTACCTCACCCTAACCCCTATAAGGTCTCATGGTTAAACAAAGAGAAACAAGATCTTGTAAATGAACAAGTTTATGTGGAGTTTCAGGTAGGAGACTACAAAGACAAGATTTTGTGTGATGTTACAGAAATGGATGCCTACCACCTATTATTAGGAAGGCCTTGACAATATGATGTGAACTCAAAACATGATGCCAGGAGAAACAATGTTTATATGCTTACTAAGAATGGAAGGGAGTATAGAATGAGACCCTTACCAGATGATGGGAAAGAAACACACCAAGTTACTAGTGTGTTGGTTGTAGGAGAAAAGGAGTTTTTGAAGACCCTTAAAGGGAAGGACACCCCTTGTTTTCCCATTGTGGTAAAACCAAGAAGAGAAGAAAAGAAAGTAGTAAGAGAAAAGGAACAAGAAAGGATAGTAGGACCCAAGGAAGTACAAAGTTTGTTGAAGATGTATAAGGAGATCATTGTAGACAGTACCACAGATACACTTCCACCAATCAAAGATGTAAGTCATTGTATTAAGCTTATACTAGGGTCCACATTTCCTAACAAAGCTACATATAAATTGACACCAGATCAGAATGAGGATTTAGCTAGACATGTTGAATAATTTCTCAAGAAAGGGTTCATTAGAAGGAGAAACAATCCTTGTGTAGTACCTGCACTATTGGATCTAAAGAAAGAGGGTACATGGAGGCTATGTACTGACTCTAGAGCCATACAAAAAATTACTATCAGATACAGAATCCCTATGCCAAGAATGGAGGACTTAATGGATTTCCTAGGAGGGGCTAGGTATTACTCCAAGTTGGATTTGAAGAGTGGGTACCATTAGATCCAGATTAGATAGGGGGATGAATGGAAGACTACATTCAAGAAAAAGGAAGGGCTCTATGAATGGTTGGTGATGCCCTTTGGCCTCTCAAATGCTCCAAGCACATTCATGAGGCTCATGAATAAAGTGTTGAAACCTTTATTAATCATTTTGCAGTTGTATATTTAGATGATATATTGATTTTTAGTAGGAATAGAGAAGAACATCTAACCCACTTGGAGATGGTTTTGGAAAGGCTCAAATAGGAAAAGTTAAAGGTCAATTTGGATAAATGTGTCTTCTTGTAGGAAGAGTTGGTGTTCCTTGGATCTGTCATTTCAAAGGGCAATCTCAAAATGGATCTAGAGAAGGTGGAGGCCATAATCAATTATCCCACACCAAGGACTACTAGTGTGTTAAAAAGATTTCATGGACTAGCCATTTTTTATAAAAAGTTTATTAGGGGTTTTAGCAATGTTTGTGCCCCTATAATTGACACAATCAAGGGTGGAAGAAAGTGTCATTTTGTATGGACAAATTAAGTAGATAATTCTTTTGAGTAATTAAAAAGGAGGGTAGCAGAAGAACCCATATTAGTTTTGCCTGATTTCAAGAAAATGTTCACAATAGAATGTGATGCTAGTAATAGGGCCATAGGGGGGTCCTAAGTCAAGAAGGAAAACTAGTAGCCTTCTTTAGTGAGAAGTTGAATGAGGAAAAACAAGGGTATTCAACATATGATTTGGAAATGTATGCAATGGTTCAGTCTTTAAGAAAATGGAGGCATTACTTGTTTCCTAAGGAGTTCATAGTTTATACTGATAATCATACTTTGAGATTTTTGAATAGACAAGACAAGTTAAACCACAAACACATCAAGTGGATGGAATACATCCAACCATACAATTTCACAATTAAAAACAAGAAGGGTATAACCAATAAGGTTACAGATGCCCTTAGTAGAAGAAATCTGACCATTCAAGAAGTTAGATTGGAAAGTGTTGGAGTCAATTCCATGAAGGGAATGTATAAACAGGATGAAGACTTTTTAGAGGTATACCAAGTATGCAAGGATATGAGTGACAGATATCACAGTGATTTTGCAGACTACATATTGCAGGAAGTGGTAATTTTCAGAGGAAGTCAACTTTATATTTGAAGGGGATCTATGAGAGAGAACATCATAAGGGAGAAGCATTGTGGAGGCTTGAGAGGTCACTTTGGATTGGACAAAACTTTGGAGATGGTAAGAAGGTTCTATTTCTGGCCCAAAATGCAGACATAGGTAAGACAGTTTATTGAGAAGTGCATGGTTTGTCCAAAACCCAAGGGTAAATTATCCAATAAAGGATTGTATAACCCTTTACCCATCCCAATGAAGCCTTGGGACTCCATCAACATGGACTTTGTATTGGGCTTACCAAGAACCAGACAGGGATATGACAGTATCTATGGTAGTAGATTGGTTTTCCAAAATGGCCCATTTCCTACCTTGCAAAACAACCCATGATGCCTCACATATAGTACGGATATTCTTCAAGGAAGTAGTGAGGTTGCATGGATTTCCAATGAACATAGTCTCATATGGGGATTCAAAATTCCTTGGACATTTTGGAGAACACTGTGGAAAAGATTAGGGACAAATCTGTCTTACTCATCAGCATATCATCCTAAAATAGATGGCTAGACAAAGGTCATAAATAGGTCCCTTGGGAATTTATTCAGGTGTCTGACAAAAGACCATGGAGCAACATGGGATGTTGTAATACCATAGATAGAATTTTCCTATAATGACTCACTGAATAGGAGCACTAGTCATAGCCCATTTCAACTTGTATATGGGACACACTCTAGAGGTGTAATGGAGTTAAGAAATATCATTAGTATGGAAAGGAGTGCACAAGAAGAAGACTTTGTAGATGTCATGAAAGAACTTTACCAAGAAGTCAGGAGAAGACTTGAACAAACTTCAGGGAAGTACAAAGAGATAGTAGGTAAAAGAAGAAGGAATATGCAATATAAGGTAGGGGATATGGTGATGATCCACCTCCGAGTAAAGAGACTTCCTAAAGGGAAGTATACCAAATTGATGATGAAGAAGTTGGGACCCTTCAATATATTACAGAAATGTGGTAATAATGCCTATACAATTGATTTACCTCCAGATATTGGATTGTCTAACACCTTCAATGTATGTGATATTTATGCCTATAAAGTTTGTGATGTCTTTGATGTAGGTTTAGAAGGAACATAAGAAGTTGCAAAAATTCAATGACTTCCTCATCCAAATCAACATAAATTTGAAGCTTTATTGGACACAAGGGTCAATAAACAAACCAGGAGAAGAGCATATCATGAGTATCTAATCAAGTGGAAGGACAAGCCAGTGGAAGATGCTACATAGCTAACAAAGAAGGACATTGAGAAGATGAGCCTCAAAATTGCAAACATTACAAATCAAGGGACTTGAGTTTCAGTGGCCTAAGATGTATGGTGTAGGGCACCAAAGCTATATCCTTCATATTCTTCCCTAGGATGGATTAGGATCCTTTAGGATCGGTTGAATAATGTAATAAGCCTAGTGTAAGATCTTTTAGATCCTAGGTGCAATTATAAACCAGGAAGCCAAAATGATCAAATGGGCATAAAGTTGTGTTTTCTAGGTTTCTCAATAGGTATTAGGTCATTAGGACATGTTTTGAAGCCATATATTGAATTTCATAAGCCTAAGTGTGCAAAATTTGCAAATTAGCAAAATTGTCAAAAATGTTGTTTGACAACATTGACAACTTTTCAAAAATTTGCTCAGTATAGTTGAAAAGTTGCAACTTCGGTCCATAACGATTTGATTTATATTTATGACCATTGCAACTGGTATTTAAGCATATTTGAAGCCCATTATGTTAGAAACACTAAGAGGGGGGGGCTGAATCAGTGTTTGTCTATTAATTAATTTTCAGCAACTTAAACATAAATCAAACATACATTGAATGAAGCTTAACATAAGAACTCATAACACAAGATGTGATTACAGGGAAACCTTGATTAGAGGAAAACCCCAGTGGGAATTAGTACCCAAAAATATTCTACTAGTATAATGAACCTGTCAAAGTTCCTTTGTCGTGTTAGAAGCAGTCTTTACAATATGAGTACAATGACCTGGTTAAAGGTCTAACCCTATTAGGAGTCTTTTACAAAACCCTGTTAAAGGTATATGGCTCACTACCTAGGCTCACTACTCAATAGGATGAAGGCTACAACCTTCTAAAAATTGATATACACTATATCAAAAGTGAACTGTTGTGATGACACTGCTGTCTGATCAGTTTTGTGTATGCACATATGCTCTTACTCTCTTAAAGAGCTATACCATATACTGACTTCATCATACTGCTCTTCTATATCTTCCTCTTACATAATAATCAATATTTGTAACATAACTTTACATTACATACTTATATGTTCATATCCGAATAGATGTGACTCAAAACAAGACTATAGTCGGCCCTAAAACAAAATACACAATGCTTTCGAACAAGTCGGCTCAAGAATGTTTACAATAATGCTAATTAAATCATTACAAACATATAATCAAAAGCACTTAGCCATTACATAACAAAATAATTCACGATGATCAAAACACTAGTCGGCTTCCATGCTCTGTCTTCTAGACTACTGGTCTACTGATCTGCCTGTAACTTCTCCATACTATTGTTCCATACTATGCATGTTTGGATGTAGTATATACACATGTCGTAGAACATATATCTGAATGCACATATGTTAACTTGATCTCTCGCATGTGCGCTGATGTGTTGATCGCTGAATATCTCTGTCTGCCCTGTTTTCCATACTTAGTCATTTTATCTTCATGACAGAAACTTAACATGAATTTGTTGCCATGATGACAATACAGAATGAGTCATGCATCCTTAGGAATTCAACTTGCCAAAAATCTCCCCCTTTGTCATTTATGGCAACAAAGGAATGTGGCCAAGTTTCTCAAAATGACTTAACACAAAAAATAACTGTGTATCATAACATCTTATTGATATATACATATACTGCTCCCCATATATACACATTCTATATTACTCCCCCTTTGACGTTAATGACAAAGGTGTACAAAAAATTTTAAGTCTTCTACATACTTACTCCATGTAAACTTCAGGGTACACAATCTGAAGAGATTGGATCTTGTTGGTTGACAGATTTGTCTTCGAAGAAAATGATTACAAATTGACCCCAAAATGCCCAAATAAGAAGACACAACCAGCACCAACAGTTGGGTCACTTCACTATTGAAGAACGTAAGTGCCCTCTGAATTAACCGGGTACAGCTCCCCGTGTAAGATTTACAATGAATAAGTATACACTAAAACTGACAATGCTTTTAACCTGAAAGCAATAAAGGTTTACAAAATTCTATTTGTAAACACAAAATAGAAGCAAAAGATTTAACCAACTGGAAAGAAAAATAACACTAAAAAAACTACAAGAAAATATCTACCTAAAAACTGCACTATAGAAAGAAACTGAGAAAGAAAGACGAGATATCCTTTCCAAATACACAAACAGCTACAGCACAAAGTCCATAGATAATCATGTTGATGATCAGAGATATAGGTATACATTCCAAAGAAATTGATATCATTAAAAGATGAACCTCAATCAGGAAGTGAGCATCTAAAATCAAAGTTTTAATATGCAAACATTCCTTCTCTGAATGTAGAAAAACAACAAAGGCTATGCTGTGCCTATACATTAATCATTATCTGGAAAATCATATCTCCCCTACCCTGCATTACAACTAAAAACTACTCCTTCCCCAGCACAAAGTCTCGGGTTAGGTGGAATCTGGAACTCCCTATCACTATATTCGCAGCCTCTGTTCTGCTGTAGCTCAAAGTCTCCCAGCCAAAACTTAGAAAACTGGAACCCCTGGCGTGTCATCTGTGAGCATATTTATCTTTTCTCCTGTTGGTTTTTTTTCAGCTTCGATAACTGCTTCTTGAATTAACCCCCGCAATGTGAAAAACCTTACAATAAAAAATGCTTTTGGGTTGTCTTTCGGTTTTAATAACCGTTTCTTGAAATTCTCTTCATTTTTACCTTTTCACTGTTTAGTGGCTTCATTCTTTTCATCCACATAATAGTTTCATAATTTATCTTCATGCAAGTTGACATCTAGCATAATGAGCATCCCATGTGTCATTTTGAAGAAAATTTTGGAAAGAGTTGTTGCCACCTGTATTACCGATGAATAACCGACTCCTTTGTTCAAATGGATTGGAGACCACGTCCAAACAAAGCTTTGAATGTCACTCATTTAAGTTGTTTCTTTAACACCTACCTGATGGTCTCTCCTTATTTATAAACACCTATTTTTTCCATCTTAACAGGG
>MU223516.1:884887-899505 GCA_018584345.1 Thuja plicata | reverse complement strand
TTAAACTTACGACCTCTCCTCTCAAATTGCAAAATTTTCACCAATAGACCAATTCAAACCTTTCATTCACAAATGAAATAGGCAAGTTCCATATAAGAAAACACTCACAAACAGAAGACTATAAGTTTTGGTTTATGAAATCTTTATAATCTCATTTGCGAATAGAGTTGCCTAGGTACTTTTTTTTTAATTGATTATCAACATGGATAAATCTTATGTAACTTCATCTAAAAGTTTACTAAAAATGGACTTTAATTTTTTTTAAAACTCTCCATGGTAAGCTGGATAGACGCTGGCTGGTTTGGACGTGTAGTTGACACTTTAGCGAAGGGTTCTATCGAGGGAATTACCAATATCTAATGTACTCCATTATTTTCCTGCCCGTCTCTAGTTTTCTCTCAAAATGCCGTCAGATTTACGTTCCGAAATAATTGTCTAACATTCAACATCCACCGACAATTAGCAGGTGGGCCAAATTTTGGCATCATTATTGTGGGGCCCTTATTTATGACCGTTGAAAGAGAGAGAATAGGTGGGCTGGGGACCATTTTGGCGTTATCATAGAAATTGTGGAGCACGGCAAATCATTATTCTCAATCAAACAAAAAGAAGACTTGACAATATCCATACGACGGGGGCACATGCTTATCTCTATCACAATAATGCGAAAATGGTGAACCTGTCTTAGCTGTCAAAGGCGTTGCATCTTAGCATATTAGATATATTAAATGCAACTTGAGTACCATTAATAATATCTTAGCATATTAGATATATTAAATGCAACTTGAGTACCATAGAGACATCAAAGAGGTGTGAAAGCTTACTTTAGAAAAAACTATTGATTTAATTTTGTTTATTTACAATATCTTAGTATACTAAGAATTTATTAAAAGATGTTGATGTTGAGTACCATAGAGACATCAAAGAGGTGTGAAAGCTCACTTTAGAAAAAACTATTGATTTAATTTTGTTTATTTACAATATCTTAATATACTAAGAATTTATTAAAAGATGTTGATGTTGAGTACCATAGAGACATCAAAGAGGTGTGAAAGCTCACTTTAGAAAAAACTATTGATTTAATTTTGTTTATTTACAATATCTTAATATACTAAGAATTTATTAAAAGATGTTGATATTAATATATATTTTGAATGTGTAAACGATATAATTTTAGATTTTTTTTTTAAGAAAATCAACAAGCACATAATACAAATTTAGGTATCTCTTGATCATTCAATTTAGCACATAATACAAATTAAGGTATCTCTTGATTATTCAATTTTATGTTATCTTTTTCATCTTGCATGTTGCTCCCTATTTTTTTGGAAATTAATTAAAATTATTTTTTGAATGTGTATAAAATAAAGGCTTGAATGTAAAAATATCATTTGTTTCAAAATTTGATGAATGAGTAGAAATAAAATAAAAAATACTATACATAGCTTTTCAAAAAAATAAGAAGTTATTTACAAAATAAATTAAAGATCAAAACTTTAACATATTTAAAATGTAAAAAAATTACATAATTGAAAATGTAAAAGAGAGATTGACATTCTTATAGTTTTTAAGCTCAACATTGAAAGATATGCAAACTTGGTATAGAGCACATTCAAAGTTTATTTACTTTTTTAAAATTTACCAAAAACATGTATTTGGACATTGGCATGTAAGTACAACCTTTTGTGTTGGATGCCCAAAACAAATCCAACCCTAAGGGTTAGCAATAACCAAAGCAGATAGAAGGACAAGTGTCTTATAACACACTTGTGCTTCTATGAAGCAAGGATAAAACCAAGAGCGAGGGATAAGAAGGAAGATTTAGAGAGAAAGAGTGAGATATTAAAATATAAAGAGATGGAGAGATTGCAATACATATAGGGAGATATATATCTATCTCTCTCTTTATCTTTTCCAAACTCTCTCTCTTTCTCCTTCTTCTCTATTACTAGTCTCCATCACCTTGTTTTAACAAACTCTTAACATCTAGAGAAAATTAAATTCTACAAAAAATAGAAGATTTTTAAAAGGAAAATAGGAGAAAAGTGTTTACTCTGTGGGCAATGGGACAAGTTGGTTTTGTCATATGCCCCCAATAGCTAATGTTGTGTCATGTCAAAATTTATTTTTGAACTCGTTTCAATTCTCTAGAAAGAAACTAAAAATAAGAAACCAAGTTCTAACATTTCATTTTTCACCGAACAATTTAGTGTCATGTGGGAAAGCACATTATGTATTTCCACCAAACAATTGGAATTCAAATTACCTCATCTTGTCAATGGGCCCTTGGTCTACAAAAGAAGTTGAAAGGTTCTTAATGATTCTACTAAGAATCAAGTCTTGTTGAGTGTAAGGCTCCGACATCAAAATAAGGGATGAGGTGGGGATGTGTCCTAGGCAAATTTGGTGAAATGGATACCCCTCAGTCCTTATCTCTTAGTTGAAGAGGCTTAGCCTAAGCTCATGCTCTCGTATTGGATAGCTAAAAATGATTTTGTAGATGACCTACATTAAAAAATTATCTCATCTTTCAAACAAAATGAATAGGGAAGATAGGTACATGATATCTATTATTTCAACATTTATTTGCATTCATCAATGAGAATTGTAGGAAAGTCATCAACCCATAAATGAGAAGATGATAAATGTGCACTTGATATTCATCTTAATTTACCAATTTTAAGAGTTGGTCAATATTAATTTCATCAATTTCCAACACTCTTCACATCTTAAAAAAAATGAATTCCACAAAAATAGAAGATGGCTAACAAGATTGAAAAATTAGAGGAACTTGTTTACTTTATATAGGCAGTTGGATAGCTTAGTGTCATATTACTCCCCCATAAATTAGTGTCATGACCTATGGGAATTTCTTTTGAACTCTTTTTTATTCTATAATATAATGCAAAGTGTTGACTAAAAACTTTTGAATAGATATCTCCAACATTTTGTTTTCCCACCAATTAATTGGAATTCATTTTAGCTCATCTTATATGTACATGTTAGAATAATTGAGAGGGGGGGGGAGGGGGGTGAATTAGTGGCCTCAAAAATTAATCCAATAAATCAACCCAAAACTTTAAACCACAAATATAAAACCTCTAGCTATCTTCAGTCCTACAAGATGTATGCCTGGTGTGAATCAAACATGTATATACTGCTCGGTGTTTATACTTTTTATCCTTTCCTTAAGCTTTACCGAATAGCAGTCTATCTTTTCTTAACCTTCACCGAAATACAGTAAATAACTTAGTGTTTACCGATCAATCCTGTTTTAGTAATGTGTAAAGAAAAACATCAAAGCAATGAACCATATAAACATTTGACACATGGATTTTTAACATGGAAACCCTATTAGGGAAAAACCACTTGGGACCGGTAACCCAAAATTTTTACTCTCCTGAAGTGAGCTCGGTGAAGAGCCAACCCTGTTAAAGGTTACAAACACACTGTTAAGTGCAACCTTGTTAGATGATTTAAATATAACAGTTTTCGACTTGACATCTGGCATTCACTATGATGTCTTCATGAGAAAATTTTTGATACTCCTTGGGGTGTATCTCAATATATAAAGGATAGTTAAATCCCACTCTGTTAAGAGATTTTCTGAATCAATGGTTAAACTGAAACAATATATGATTTGTTCATAAATACAAATTAATCTTGTAGATGTTCAGATCTATTATAAGCTCATAATAGCTTTTCTGATCAATGTAATCTTCAGTTCCTTTGCTCCACTTCTTTTTGCTCGGTGAATGTTGTTTGCTTCTCTGTTGCTCGGTGTCTGTAGAAATCTTAGCTCCGTTCTTCATTTTGTATGGTCAGGTCTGTATGAATACTTCTATCTTCACCAGAATTCTCTTCAGCATCCTCTCCTTCTATAATGAATAACTTGTCTCTCTTATAGACATGATTTCGCCATTTCTAAGTCCTTTTCTTTCTTGTTCTTGACGCGGTCTGCAAATCTTTCCATTCTTTCTTTAAAGCTTGCTTTATTTTTATCTCGTAGATTTATTCTTGAAAACTGGAATAAAACTAGCTTTAAATCTCTAGCTCATCTTTAGATTTTAACTGGTTGATGAAAACAATGTAATCAATCAGCTAACTCTATATTTAGCTCCTGCCAGCCAAGTCTTTTTTTTGTCTATGAACTTCAGTTCTGATCCGTGTTTAACTCCTTGTTTACTCAGTCTTGACTTTAGTTGTCCTCGGGCATCTCTATCTGTCGAGGTTGTTTGTCTTTCGAGAAACACTATGACTTTCAATTCTACTCGGGTATCACTTTGGTTTTGCTTGGTAATGCTTGGTTGGGTATCACTATGACTCTTCTCAGGGTTCTCTATTCATCGGGGTGCATTGTCCGTCAGTGTTTGTTGTCACTTGGTGTATACTAAACTTTTATGCATTACTGATAACATAACCTTTTATTTCTTTGGTTCTTTAAAGTCTTTGACAATATGTATATGACCAATCAAATTATATCAAGTTGACATCAATGACAATACAATGCATTAACTGATTTAATATCTTGCATTAAATTTTTACAGCTCGATGATCATCAGCTTAACATCTTCAAACATTCAATAAGTTATAGTACATCAATATCTCCCTTTGGCATTGAAGGAAACATACTACTAATACAATATGAAATATTGAAATATATCAATTGTAGTTCCTTAATTTCTACCAAACTATTTGTTCTATAACCAAATCAAATATTTGGCTCTCGGTAAGCTCATATAGCTTAGATTTGATTCTTGCATAGTACTTTCTTTCTTCATTCCCTTTACTGGATAGATGTAGCAACTTTTGATTCTAAAAGGCTTGCTTAGCAATTGTCTTCACATCACATAAATTGAGACATTATATGCTATCACATATAGTCAAGCTTATTGCAAAGATAAAGCCTCGTAAACACCTCTTAAGCAAGACAACATTAACTGACCAAACTTTACCCAATGGCCTATCAAGGAATGAAAAATGATCCTTAATTAGGACAACATCGTGTTATGTCCTCATTACTAATAAATTATATAGATGAGGTCTTGATGGTACACTTCTTAGGTGTTTAGAATAAGAAGAGTCAGATCGTGTATTAAAAGAGGTTCACAAAGTTGAATGTGGATCGCACTCGAATGGATTTTCATTAAGTGGCTATTATTGGCCCATGATGGAAAAATATATTGTTCTATTTTCAAAACATGTCACAAATGCCAAATACATGGAAATATCATCCATGCTCCTCCTAGAGAACTCATACCAATCATAACACATTGGCCATTTCAACAATGGGCCTTTGATTTGGTTGGACAAATATATCCTAATTATTTAAGTGCACACAAATACATCATTACGGCCACTGCATATTTCACTAAGTGGGTCGAAGCCATGTCGCTGATCAAAGCCACTGGTAAACAGGTGGCTATGTTTATCTTGAACTACATTATTTGTACATATGGGATACCCTCTTCTATTGTAAGAGACAACGGGGGTCAATTTAAAAACCAATACATCAAAGACCTTTGCACACAGTTTCACATTACTCAGCATTTTTCTTCAATCTATTATCCTCAAATTAATGGACAAGCTAAGGAATCTAAGAAGAAACTTCTTAAAATCTTACACAGAATTGTGAGTAAGTTTGGCAAGGACTAGCATTTGCAACTAAATCTGGCATTTTGGGCCTATAGAACAAGTATTAGAACACCAACTGGAGCCACACTATTTTCTCTAGTCTATGGCACAGAAGCAGTGTTACCTATTGAGGTAGAAATTCCATCTTTGCGGGTCTCTCTCCAAGGTCTTGTTAGTGATGAAAAATACCGCATTGATAGAGTAAATGCACTAGAACTCCTAGATTAGTGCAGACAACAAGTGTTCGATCATCTGAAAGTGTACCAAAAATGCATGTCAAAAGGGTACAATAAAAAGGTCAAACCATGACAATTTTAAGTGGGGGATCTTGTTCTAAAAGAGAATCCTAAGAACCAGTCAAACAGAGAATAGAAAGGAAAGTTTGAACCTAACTGGATAGGACCTTATATCATTACTGTAACTTTTGGGAATGGAGCTTATTAATTAGATACACATGAGGGAAATGTTCTTCCTGATCCCATTATTACTCTACAATTGAAGAGGTTCTATGCTTGACATCTGGCTCAATGAAAATTCTTAGAAAATACCAAAACAATCAGAAAATTGATCCTGAAGAAAAATAGTGGAAAAAGTCCTAAAAAAAAGGTATCCTTGGTGAAAACCTGGCAAATAGGCGCCTTGATACTACAAAAAAAATAAAAATAAAAATAAAAAGTTTGGAAAAGAGAAAAGTGCCTTGGCTAAAACCTGGCAAATAGGCGTCTTGGTAGCAAAAATAAAAAGCTTTGCCGAGTGGTGAAAACTTGGCAAACATGCATCACTCAAACTCTGTGCTCTATCTATCAACGCATTAATGATAATGATCCTTCATAATCTCACCTGTGCTACTACTTGACTTTGACTCCTTACAAATGTCCTATCCTTACTTGGGATTTGTCTACTTTTATGTCTTAGGAATAGTCATTCTGCAATGGGTGTATCTTTGCTAGCATGTTAAGTTCGCATCTACTAGGTTGTCCTAGGGTCCTGTCTAGGATGTTTGCCTCTCAAAATAGTATTTCTCAATACTTGCATCAAAATTTCACTTTCACAAACAAGGGTGTTTCTTCAACACCACCTACCTTTAATAGACATCATACTAGTGTTTCTCAATACTTTAATCAAGAACTTTAAATGAACTAGTGTTTTTCAACACTTTAATCAAAAAATGTACTAGTGTTTCTCAACACTTTAATCAACCAGTATTCCTAAACACTATATTGGATTGCAATTGCTAATAACATTAATCTCATATATACTCAGACATGAAAAACATATTTCTTAATTCCAAATTCTAATTGATGAATCTCTATTGCGCTTGAAAAATGAATCTACAGTATTTCTCAATACTACTTAAACACATAGTCTGATCTTGGTTTGATTATGACTCTTTTTTGTTCCCATGATGTTTCATACTAGGGGCATCTAAGAGGTTATAAATTTTATTTGATTCATTATCAATTGGGGATTTTTATGTCTTCTGAGTTACTCCATGATATATATTCAAAGACAAAGAGTCACAAGGACAAGGGGGCATAATTTTTTTTTGGTTTCCTGCATATGGTGATTGTTTCAATGATCCTACAAATCTCACCTAACTTGGATGTTTATGGTAAGGGCTACCAACATGAGTGGATAGCTGCATATATCTCGATCCTCATTATGTGTAAACTACAGTGAGGTTGAAACAATTTCCTTGTCTATTTTCTAAATCAGATTCTCACTAAGGTGTATCAAACATGGTGTACCCAAGGATATGAATTTTCAAGGTCATTGTAGGTCACATATCTTACATTACACTTGAACAGAACCTAATTCTTAATAGTAAAAGGAAATAACTAACTTGTCATCCTATCTTCTATGTCTTGATCTTTAAGTTTATTTCTGACATTGCATCCAATACACATAGTATTCATACTTTCATGATATCAGTGGGTATTAGTGACAGTTGTACTATCGGGTGATGTTTGTTACAAAAATGCCCAATGATTATAAAATGCTACAGTGTGTACAAATCAATGACAGTCCTAAGAGTCTACATATAGATGCATTTAGATATTGCATGATTCATTTTAAATAATAGCATAAGGACTTGAGCTTAAAATGATTTCCTGATTCATTCAAAATCCAAGTTAATCACATAATCTAATATTACTGATGTTAATGTCGTTGCATATCCATGACATACATTCTGCATTCATAAAGGAGAAAGAGAAAAATACAAAAACAAAGCATTCAAGAATTGCATTTATTTCTACATCCTAAGTGCATCCATACATTTATTTGCATAAAGAAAATCTTAAAAACATACATTTTCATATTCACTTAGCATCATTTGAAACACATTTATAAATCAGTAATCAATCAAAGAGCATAAATGATGTCATCACATAATCTAATCTAACTCATCAAGAGACCAAGATCATAATCACATGTGCATCAATCTAAACATCTATCCAAGCAAGAGAACTCATGAACATATCAAAGATCAAGGACAAATATCTTAGATATATCAAAATATGGAACAGATCAAAAATGTAGAACTATATCAAAGTATCAAATTATCAGTATGAATTAGATATACATGTATCGAAATCATAGTACAATAAATGATCTTGAAAGGATCATGATATAAAATAAATCTATCAGAGTACAACATTAGGTTTGACTACCCCCCTCTCCCTGAAATGGAGGAAGAGGAGGAGGTGGTACAAAAGGTGTTGGTGGAGGCATCGCCCCCTTAGACTGCTATGCAATCCATGAATATGAAGGTGCTCTCTGACCCTCTAGAACTGCTGCATAATATAAACCAAAGTAATAAGAAGCTCTTTGTCCCTGGTGAGTAGCAACCTGAGCCAGGGTATCTCTCTCTGCTATGAGCATGTCACCCTTTCTATCTCTCTTTTCTCTAAGGTGCTTGACTTGTGCATCTGTGTCTGCAAGTAAGGCCTCCAATGTCATGATCCTAGATCTGAGATTCTTATTCTCATGGTCATGCTCACACTGTGAAAAAGTATCACCATCTCTGCTATAGCCTCTACCTATATTCTGACCAGTAGGCCTATCATGTGGCCTATCCTACTGACTATCTTGTTGTCATTGTCACTGTCTATGCTGCTGTTGCGTCAGCAATGGACCTGGATCTGTCTGAGGAGAAACAAATCTAAGGAAAGTTATCCTACCACTGACACCCTCTCCACTCCCACCCACTACACCTCCACCCCTATCATCTCTACCATCATCCCCATCATCTGGACCCTATCCTCTATCCGGTGGAGGGCACCTGCCATCTCTCAAACCATCTCTCCTCCCATCTCCACTCTAGCACCGTGCTCCCCCGTCTGCCTCTCATAGGTCAATCATCAGCTAGTTCATAGTCTAAAGGGTCCTTGATCCAAGGAAATACCTCATCGGGCATTGTAAAATGTGGAAATGGATGTTGTAACATCTGTGCTAGATATCCATCTGAATACCCTGCATCTGCAACATCTGCCAGAAGGTCCCCACCAACTGCAACCATATCTCTGATAGCATGCTGCAAAGTCTCATATACTAACCGAGTACATCATAATGGATCCTCATCATGGATTTGTGGATAACCTGATAAATCATGGCACCTACCCTGCACACGGGTGTACTGTCTCAAAACCTGTGTCACAAGGAAGCGCTCGACAATGTACCTAGTACATCTGATTAAATATCTTCTCTAAAAAAAATAAGGCATCTATCGCCTGTCTGAAATCCACTCCTCGTAGTCAAGGTATGGTCGCCACACAACTAATGTCATATCATCAAAAAGACAGAGCCAATACTCTACCTTTCCCAGATGGGACTGCTAAATCCAACCTGAGTACATGTAAACATACGGCTACTGATCTAAGTGCTTCCAGTCAACTATCAATCGTGTAACTGGGATATGCTCCTGGGCCCAGATCTGTAAAACAAGGATCCCAACAGTCATACTACGTGAATACTAATGAATGTAACTCTCTATAAATATGGGCTAGTATGCAATTGCCCCATGCAAATCAATGTGAATAAATGACCATCTTCTTTAGCATGTCGGCCTAGCCAACCATAAATCCTTGTTGTCCTTAGTCGGGCATCAGAATGCCTCTAATCAATCTGACCAAGTATATTGGAAGACGATCGTAATGATAACACATGTAATCCCAAATGAGGTATCAATGAGTAATAGAATCATCTCTGAAGAACCACTGAGCTATGACAATAGTTGTAACATAAGTGGAATCAAACTACACCTCTCGACCCATAACAGGAACTCGAAGTATGCGCCACACATCCTTGGGTGTGACGGTCATCTCGCCAGTCAGGAGATGGTAGGTGTTGTGCTCCAAGTGCCATCTCTCAGCTAGAGTAGTCAAAAACCCTCGATTTACCCTGATGTCAGGTAAATCTCTCAATGATAGTAATCCTACTCGAGCGACTATCTCTACCTCGTCACTGGTCAAAGATCTAGAGAAAGAAAAAACATGACCAAGGTACAGTCCTTAGAATGACACAACCTCAAAAGGAACTTTCTCAAAAGATACCAATTACAAGTTCAAATCAACGTTCTAACTAAGGTAACTACACAAAAAAGTAATTAGCTAAGTGTTTTTGGTCATCAGAAGAAGAAAAACAGTCAAAATTGGAAGAAAACCAAGTCAAAACCCAGAAACAAATTTGTCTCTATGGGGTAAGATACCTCTTACAGGATGCGACCCATGATTTCTAGGATGTGATGGGGCATTTGGGAAGTGATCTTCTTTTAACAGGATGTGACACGGGATGCGGTGTGTGACACTGTTCTAACAGGATGTGAAAATATCCAAATTCCTAATTTCAATTACAAAATGCGATGAAAATCTAAAAATGGGGTGCGATCCATGAATAATGGGATACGACACAGGAATTTGGTAGAAAATAGGATGCGATGCGGGATTAACCGGATGCGATCCCCAATACTGGAAATGATGCAGAATGAAAATGTCTATAACTGCTACAAAAATGCATAAAACTGGAAACAAGAAATATTGACAAGTAGGTTTTCAGGTACTTACCGGTGGTGGGTAGTCAGCTGAACATTGATGTTGTCAGGAAAGCTTGAATCGATGTTTATGCATGGGGACCATCATCTTCTCTACAGAGCTCTCAGAATTACCAAGGATGAAAGTGAAAATGAATGGGTAAAAAGTGAATTTTGGGATATATATTTGACTTTTTGAGCTATTTAGGAGCTCTAGAACTCCTCGCAGACAACTGAAACTCAATTTTGTTCTCTTTCTGATCAATCAAGAATTGTGTGATGAAAATGTATCACACTTCTATGTATCATTCCATCTAAGGTTGCTCAAGAATGAGGCCTCAAATATTGATCCATAGCTCTCTAGTTGTCATGCCCAAAACTAGGGCAAAACACACACAATTTTTTTTTTTTAAAAACACATAAGTACGCACAACTAAAAATGGTTGAGTTGGAAAGGTGATAGCATGAAAGAGTTAATATTTGAGTTACAAGATACATACATAGACTAAATTGGGGTCATGAGACAAACAGATGCAAAATTTGGGGCTTCAACTAGTTCCACGAGTTATACGAAAGCTTAACCCCGGTTGGTCTAACTCTGATTCCATGTTTAACTACGTTCAGCATCAAGATGATAGTTAGTTTTTATGAACCTATGTTGAATTAGATTGACCTAATGTTTACTTAACTCTTAATCTAGATTACAACTGAATCCATTCAAATCTAGTTCCAGTTTCCTTTCAATATTAACTACTAGCTCAAAACCTAGTCAAATTATTATTCTACTCCTTTAATAACATACACAAAACATTTATCAATATACATGCTTAAAATTGAACAATCAATTTCACTACACCAACAACTACTGATAGGATCTAATAGCTGAAAACAAAATTGATTTCCAAACCTACCAATACCATTTCTCATAAAGTTATTTCCCTTTTGTGAAAACACATCCAATCCTAACCCATCAATCTCCTAACATACAACTTTAAATTAATCTTTAATAAGTCAATTAAAGTATTCTCTGATACAAAATTTAAATTAACTTCTAACTAAAATCGAGCATAACCCTTAACCCCCTTGAACACAATAGAACATATTCCCTTTTTGTAATAATAAAATTTATATTAACATTACCTATACATTTGAATAAATTGATTAATTCCGCTTCTCTAATAGGCTAATCACACTATTCAGGCCAAATTCCTTATTAAATTAATACACAAATCCCACAATTTAAAAATAACCTAAACACTAATGTTAAGAATCCATGTAAAATGATTAATTATTATATTAATAAATGGATCCAAGACAAATTAAATTAGATCATGTTATTAAGTCTATTCATCTTTTATAACACTAAAGTTATTAAGCTAATAATTAAAGCTACATCATTGATTTAATTTATATAAATCTAAAAATACTACACCATTAAGGATTAAAACCGAAAGAATTAGATCTTATTAACTAACTTAACTATCTACTAAATACTAATCCTAACTATCCACTAACTAGAGCTGCAACATTAAATCAATCTATATATGAATAACATGCTACCCAAAATTCAGAATTAAAAACAATAAAGAATACACCTAATTAACAAATTTAAATTATCAACTAAATGCCTCTAACTCTAATCTAACTACCTACTAATTTATTAATCTAACATTTCCTATGGCAAAGTCCAAAAATCCAAAATGCAAAAAGGAGGGGATCGAATTCCCAAGGAAAGGTGCAGGTTGACAAGGATTGATTTGATGGGGGCCCACCACCTATCTCATCATCCTTAAGCATAGGATTTCGCATGGGAGATAGGACATCAAGGGTGGTGCGGTTTACCAAGCAGGGAGACCCAAGGAAGAAAGCAAGGGCATGAGGTGGAGTGGGGGGGTTGACCTTGGGGAAAGGTTATGACATGTCAGAGAAAGGTGCATAAAAAGTTGCGCAGGCTTTGGGTAGCCCAAGAGAAATATTTGCAGCCCCAAAATAATTAATTTATTTAACAACTTGCAAAGTGTCACCCAAGCAAGGAGATAAAGGTAAAGGGTATGGTAAAGGTGGGGTCCACAGAAAAGGTAAAAGCAAGGTGAGTTAACTTTAGTATTTAGGATTAAATTACATGTTTATATTAATGAGATTAGATTTTGAATCTAATTAGAGGGTAAGCACATTGGGAAAGAAATATTCTCTGTGGTAAGGAGAATATTTAATTTTCCATACAAATTTCAGAGAGCATTTTTTCTCAAAATCTAGAAAGTGTTATGGGCTTTGTTTGACATAAGCTCTTCCATTTGATTTACTTGGTTCATTTTTGTAATAGCTATTACTATGCATTAGGATTGGTTTATTTAAGCAATATACTAAGAGCACTAATAACATTAGTTGATTATAATATTATCATACTAACTAATTTGATTTGTTATATTGGTAAGATTATTTCTTCTTCTCAAGAGTTGAGATTGGAATGAAGATTTTTAATGAAGAAAGTTGAATCTATGGAGATGGAATCAGAACTTTCAAATGGAGAAATGGAGTGTCCCAATAACTTGAAGATTTATATTTACATACATTATGGAGGTTTCAAGATTTACAATTCCTCAAGATTTTTCTTAGGAAATGAAACTATTATGTTGTCCTTCTCTTTCAAATTAGGATATCCCTCTATACATGTATGATTAACTTCCTTTCTTCTAAGAAATAGAATGCAACATGCATGAACTAGAGATTTTATCATTTACATTATGGCAATCCTACAATCTACATTTACACATCTTCAAGATGATAATCTATATAATACTTGAATGGTATGCAACATATTTTTCTTTAATGAATCACTACATAAAGAAGGAGATCTCTTCACATCTAGTTTGAAAAGCTTTAAATTGAACATTACATCAATCAACAAAAATGAATTTCAATACAATGAGTGACTATGCAACAATGAAGTTGCTTACACACAACTACCTCCAAATAGAGATTTCTTTCAAACTTCATTCACCATATTCATGACTTCAAAAACTTGCAAATTTCACGAGGGAAACCATGGGAAGCTCACCTCCCAACCAAGGCCTCAAGGAGGCCACCCCCGAGCTTGGAGAACCAAGGCTAAACAAGATTTCACATCCAAATTCTCACAAACATTTCATATGCACAAAAATAACAATAAACTCCCAACTAAGGTCTCACAAATGAGTTTTACAAACCCATTGAAGTAGGGTGAAGGTGGGATTTTCCAAGGAGGAGAATGCCATTACAATTTCCAAATTTCTCAACAAGAGATTTTCTCCATGCCTCTCCAAGGCTACATTGACATTCCTTCCATATATACATTGGCCATTTCTATGCCAAAATATAATATTTCCAACATGGCTTCATGGAGCCCATACTCCATGAAATTATCCCTCTTCTCCAAGAGAAGAGACTCTCACTACAATGGAGAGCCCAACTAACCCCTTCACCCAAGGCCACTTCTTCCCTTCCCAAAGGGTGAGTAATGCCTCAACTCCCATGAACAACACTCCCAATCTAAAAGAACAAGAATTGATAAAAAATCCAAATGCATCCCCAACCCAACACATGACAACAAAATTTACATACAACAACACTATACAAGATTACATACATGAACACCATATAAGATTTCATAAAATAAAATAATAACATCCAATTCTACTTGCAACATACAAGCACTTCATGGAAAAGGAAACCAACCTTCCAAATGTGTTATGGAAAATGAAACTTGAGAAGAGCCTAAATCCTTACCCTTCCTCTATCCAAACCCTAATTGTCTCTAAAATTAGAGAGTGGGTGAACACCCACTAAGTCTTCCTGCAAATGGTTATATAAAACTAAGTTAAATTCCAATAATGAAATTAGTAAATTTAAAGCTAGACTAGTTGCAAGAGGCTTCTCTCAAATTGAAGGATTAGACTACAATGAAACCTTTGCTCCT
>MU223516.1:870058-883464 GCA_018584345.1 Thuja plicata | reverse complement strand
TAAATATTTAAAGCCGACCCTTTTGTAATAAAAGTGAAAAATAATTAAAT
This sequence comes from Thuja plicata, assembly GCA_018584345.1. Classification (NCBI taxonomy): domain Eukaryota; kingdom Viridiplantae; phylum Streptophyta; class Pinopsida; order Cupressales; family Cupressaceae; genus Thuja; species Thuja plicata. Next base: position 883,414 of record MU223516.1, on the reverse strand, counting down.
GCTAAGGGTAGTCGGCCTTAATGGCTAGATTTCTGGAACCTTCTCATGCGGTGGAAAATTGCCTATTTAAGGAAGGCCCGTGGTGTTTTCTAGCGCAGTTCTGGGTGGTTATTTGAGGCTTTGTCCTACAGATTATTGTAAGGGATGTCCATGTGGATTTTGATATTGTAATTCTAAAGTTTGTAATTCCACATTTGTGGAGCCAATAAGAAGCCAATTTTTTGTTCTTGCAAATTTATGTTGTTTCTCTTTGTTTCTGTCATGTGCTGAGTGGTATTAAGGGGAGTCCCCTTCGTCAAAAAAGCAACAATCAGTTTCATTGTGTTCTACTGAGGCTGAATATAAAGGTTGTCCTACTACCTCTAAAGAAGCACTATGGCTTTGAAGACTACTTGCAGATTTGGGCTTACCTCAGCATGACCCCACACCTTTATACTATGATAATCAAAGTGCAATTGCCTTACCAAAGAATCTAGTTTATCATGCAAGATCAAAGCACATTGCTCTCCATCATCACTTCATCAGAGAACACATCCAAGACAAACAAGTGTCCCTCTTTTTCTGCAAAGGAGAAGATCAAGTTGCAGATATTTTGACAAAGCCTCTTTCTAGAGAGAAATTCCAGATTCATTGTACAAATTTGGGTTTAACACCCTTTGATTGTAAACCCACAAGTAAATATTAAAGGGGGATGTTAGAATTAATCTTTCCTTGGTTGTTATATTTACTAGGATAAACCACGGTATCCTTTATATTATTCTTGTAATCTTAGATATTCCTCCTTATGAGAAATCCTACACTTGTCTCACACACTTATGATATGTGGCATCCATAGGAATGGGAGTTACAATGTAACTCCCTCCTCACCTCTCTATTAAAGAGATGGCTCTCCTTATCTCTTCAACACATTAGACACAATTTTTCACTTCTTCTTGAATATCATTGTAAGAGTATAGCTCACTCTCTCTCTCTTTTTTTAGGCATTTTTTGTCCATTCATAATATTATCACGGGGGTTTTTTTACGCTTTTACCCCTTCAAAATCTTGTCTCCTTGCCTAATTGTTTTGGTGTATGCACTTGGTTTTGTGTTATTCATGGTATCTCTTCTTAAACCTAACTCTTAGATTGAAACAATTTCCTTACTCTTCATTTCATTATTTTTCTAACAATATCACATCTAGACTTTTGCCCCCTCCCCCCCTCTTAATTGTGAGTTTAGTAAGGAGTGTGGGACAAGTTAGATGCATGTGGCCATCTCCATTTTTACCACTTTTGAAAAGTAGGCATTTTAGAGAGTTATAATGGTGATCTAGGTTCCTCCCATAGGTAAAAGCTATCCCTAACCCAAGGCACCTCCTTAGGGTTAACTAATTTTGGTCAAAAATACACACTAGGGTCACTTTTAACCCTTTCAAGGTACCCCTAAAGTTCAAATCTGAGTTCCAACATGATGTGATCCCTTCAAGACATCTATATGCAAGTGGGATTAATATAATATCATATAAAGTTTGGTTATTCTTTCCCAAGCCCTAATTGACATGTCACCTTCCACATGGACAACACAAGTGTCAAGTGACACCAAACAAAATACACATCACATTTCCAATGACATGTCCAACAACAACATGAATTTTAAACTATTACATTCAGATTACGTTTACAACAAGGATCATGTTACAATGAAGTTTCAACCCCTTATTGGATTAAACCTTGGCTTACTCAATTCACATGTGTTTAACGTTGATTCTCTAAATAATTCCATGGTTCCCTTTTCCTGCACACTAAACTTCTAGCATCAGTAGTCCAAGATGATAAAATTACATGTAGTATACATTTTCAATTCATAATTAGCAACATTAATCAATAAGCAAAATTAAGTCCCTAATTGAATTTTTCATACAGAAATGTTTAAAACATAAGAATTCCTTAATCACCATGACATAACATCCATGAAATAGTCAAGTCTAATCATGATTCGGTCTTCTCATCAATTCACTGATCTAAATATATATAATCAAAATCAACCACCTATTCTAGGTCTAATCCATGTCAAAATATAATCCACACAATATGATCATCATCATAACATAATATCACGAGTCTCTGTTAGGATAATCAAAAAGTGTATCAATGTATCAAAACACAAAGTATCAAAGTGTGATCGAGCAGTAAGCTATGATGGGTTGGGGTGAGGCCTCACACTAGTCATAGAGTGCAAAGGTGTGTGATAGAGGCCCTCAGATTGACCTAGTTGTGCCCATGCAAGTACACCATGAAATGAGAGATTCAATGCATGAAAATGAAATCTATTCTATATGATTGCAATGCATGAAAGAAAATTAATCTAAATGATAAAAATGCATGATTATTCTATGAAAGGAAATGCAAATGCAAGATTAATCTATGAAAGGAAATATGGATGCAATATTAATCTATGAAAATAAACATGGTTCTAAGCTAATATGAATTTAATCTAAATGGATGCCATGGATGCAAGAAGAAGAAGACAAGAAGAGAGAATTTGCAATATCGAAGCTTGAGTGCTCAAATCCTCCTCCAAAATTGCTCTCCAAACCTCCAGCATAACAATACAAATAAAAAAATGGGATCCTAAATGAGAAGGAGAGGTTTCCTTTTAAAGAGCAATGGACGGTTGAGATTAAGAGGCAAAAATAAAAGGCTATGATTAAGAGGCAAAAAGCCCAACACTTAGAAAGATGTGAAGAAAAATGGATTTTTATTTAATTTATTTCATTTTTCATCAAATAAAGTGTTTTAAGTGGGGATTTTTATTTATTTAATTAAAAGAGGAGTTTTCTTTCAATTAAATAAATTAGAAGAATTTTATTTAATTAAATGGGAGGAACTTAATTTAATTAAATAAGATGAATTTAATTAAAAGGGAGATTAAATATTTTAATTAAATAAGAATGATAAAACCTTAGGAAATATTGAAATAATTGAAATAATTACAATTTGATCAAGGAAATTGATTTGAATTGAAAATGTTCTAAAGCATTGATTCAGGAATTTGATAAATTGATAAAACGATAAATGGGGCCCACAATCTAGGCGACCATTTTAGGGTGCATACATTTGCCCCTCTTTGACTAATGTGTGATCATTCTAGGAACACATGTAGTCAAAGAATGTAGTTGAAGTGTGAGATCGATTTGGGATCACAAAACAACATAGACATCAACACCGTTATAAATAAGTAATTGACATCAGAACAAAGATAAGCTGATTGAAAAAAATGACAAGGTCAACACCATTGTAAATAAGTAATTGACATGCCCAAGATAAGAATCTCAAGCAAGGTTGCCCCAAGCGGAACAAATGATAGGATTGATAAAGCTGAATCAAGGATTGAAGTTTGATAGGTATTTCCCCCTCGTGATCGAAATCGAAATGAGATAGAGGAGAAACAACAAATTGATAAATTTGATCAAATAAAATTAAAGATAAGGTTCTTGATGTAAGATGAAAGATATAAAGATCACAGAACCAAGGTAGATCATCCATCATGAAAGATTATGCCCCAAGGTTGAAGTAGAAGAAAAGAAGTGGGGGGAAATTGAATGGAAGATAGAAGTTTGGAAGAGGAGAAAAGAAATGGAGAGAAGAAAGAGAATTTTCCTTAAGAAAGAGAATGCCCCAAAATGAATCAATGGTTTAAGGTAGAAAATTTTGATTGAGACCACGAAAGAAGATAAGGAAATGAAGATCAGAACGTGATCATAGTTGATTAAAAGTCTAGAAGAAAGATGAAGGAAACCCTCTCAAACTCATAATGCAGCCTAAAAATGCAAACTAACATGAGGTCTAACAATGCAAGCTACATGAAAGTGCAAAGGTGTACTTGCAATAGAGAAACTGTAACATAGGACTTTGTGTTCATCATTCATGAGAGAATGTTAAGGAACTTATTTTCATCATTGGACCATTATTAATAGACATCGGAAAATCACACAATCATCATTAGTCACAAGTGCAACTATGAAGATATGAATATGATTTATATCAGATTGGAATGTGGAAAGACTCTAACATAAGCATCAAAGACATAAAGGTCAAGATGACTGTGATGTTAGCTTACCCAATTTAATGTAGAAAAAACCACGATCGCATCAAGGAACAGAGGCCAGGATGACCAGCAAAATAGTTGTGCAAAAAATAGTTAAACATAAAGTAGGAAGAAAATAAAAATATGCCCCATGTCCCAAGTCCTCTAGCTATGCATCATGGAGAGACTTATTAGACAAGGACACTCAACGAAAATCAATAACAGTCAGTACACAAAGAAAAGATCATGACATAGCTTAAGCATTAAGTGTTATGTTTAAAAATTTAATTGTGTTAACTGATACTGAGTTCTGAGGATAAGGATCGAATGCTTGCAAGCAGGCAATACCAAATGACAAAACGGGGTAAGACCAAACTGATAAGTGTTGAAAAACACTCGATGTCAGGGATTGTATTGAAAAATACAATTTGGGTGGTGTTGAAAAACACCATTTGTGAGATGTCCTAAAGACAAACACATCCAAGAGACCGAAGCCAATATAATTATGCCCCCTAGACAAAGACAAAGACCAATTCCAGACCAAGGCAACAAGGACAAGGCATGATGGAGAAAGGCTAAGTGTCACGGACATGCGCTAAGAAACAGGGGTGCAAAGGCCTCAAGTAGCACTCGTTTCTAGGTTTTCACCATTTAGATTTTATTACAATTTTTTCATTTTCATTTTTCTCTTCTTTTTTTCAGGACTTTTTTAAAAAAAAATTGAATTTTTGTTACCAAGGCGCCTATTTCCAAGTTTTCACCAAGACACTTTTTTTTTTTGGAGATACATCAAAGCACCTATTGCTATGTTTTCACTAAGATGATCATTTTTTCAGGACATTTTCCAATTTTTAGAATTTTTGACAATATATCTTTTTTTGAATTTTTTTAGGATCAATAATTATGTACAAAGGATGCCCCCAGACAGAATGGGCATCATGGATAGAAATTCTTCAGGTGCAAGACATTGATAGGATCAGGGAGTTTCTCTCCCTCTGATGTAGATAGTAAATAAGCACCTATCCAAAAAATTGCTATAATGATGTAAGGTCCAAGCCAATTAGGTTCAAATTTGCCCTTTTGATCTCTATGTTGTTGATTCTTAGGATTTTCACGTAGGACAAGATCTCCCACTTGGAATTATCTAGGGTGAACCTTTTTTTTTAAGGCTTTGGTCATGCACTTTTGATAGACTCTCATATGGTCAAATGATGCTTGACGTTTCTCATCTAGAAGTTCTAACTCTTGAAGTCTCATGGTGTGGTAATCTTCATCTGTAACTAGACCATAGAGAGAAACTCAAAGTGAAGGAATCTCAACCTCCAAAGGTAACACTGCTTCGACACCATATGCAAGGGAAAAAGGAGTAGCCCTAGTAGAAGTACAAATACTCATTCTATAGGCCCACAAAGCCAGATTTATCTGTAAATTCCAATCTATACCATTCTTGCAGACTGTTCTATGCAAAATTTTAAGAATGGTCTTGTTTGACACCTTTGCCTGACCATTTCCTTGCGGGAAGTAAATGGAGGAACAATGTTGTTTAATCTTGAATTTCTTGCAAAGTTGTTTAAGGTCCTTATTTTTGAACTGGCCTCCGTTGTCAGTGATAATCTTAGAAGGCACTCCATATCGACAGATGATATGGTTCATAATGAATAGAGAGACTATCTTTCCCAAGGTAATAGAAAGTGGGACAACTTCTACCCATTTAGTAAAGTAATCAGTAGCAGTGATGATAAACTTGTGTCCACCTGATGATTTGGGATGAATCTGCCCAACAAGATCAAAGTCACAGTGCTGAAATGGCCAATGAGAAATAGAAGGAATGAGCTCCTTGCCTGGAGCATGTATCAGGTTACCATATTTTTGACACTTTTCACATGACTTTGCAAAAGCTACCACATCAATCTGCATTGTGGGCCAATAGTACCCCACCCTAAGCAACCTTTGGGCCATGGCAAGACCATTGGAGTGTCCCCCACAGATGCCCTCATGAATGTCAACTAACGCTTGATCAAATTCTTCCTTTTCTAAGCATCTAAGAAGTGTTCCATCTAGACCCCTCCTATACAAATCACCAACGATAAGGGAATGATGAGAGGCGTTTCAGGTAAAGTTTCTATGTTCAGATTAGTTAAAGGTTTTAGGTGTAATGCCATCACAAAGATATGAGTAAATGACACCATAACAGGATGACTCATGACCAACAAGGGTACAAATGACGTGGCTTTCTTGAGAGTCAAAGATAGGGTAATGTAGCTCTTCAAAGAAGAATTCAAATCTTGATTCATGTTTCTCTAACTGAAGGAGTGAAGCAAGTGTAGCCATAGCATCAGTTGCTTTGTTTTCTACTCTAGGGATTTGCTGAAATGTGACAAATGTGAAGTATCATTTCAAAGAATCAACCATTTTCTTGTAAGGTACCATTTTCTCATGTTTCATTTGATATTCATCATTAACTTGGTTGATTATAAGTTGTGAATCACCATAGATGTGTAACTCTATGATTCTCCATTCTATGGCCATCTTAAGTCCATTTGTTAAAGATTCATACTCAACAATATTGTTTGTACATGGCAAGAATAATTTGTAAGACTTAGGAATCATGTACCCATGAGGAGAAACAAACAAAACACCAGCTCCTGAATCATTTTGCATAAAAGATCCATGAAAGAACATCCTCCATGTTCTTTTAGTCATATACATCAGGTGCTCATCTGGGAAGTCAACTTGAATAGGTGCATTATCTTGTAATGGGAAATCAGCCAATTGATCTGCTATGGCTTGTCCTTTGATCGCTTTACGCTCAATGTACTCTATGTCAAACTCTAAAAGTATCATCATCCATTTAGAAAGTCTACCTATGAGGGCAGCCTTACTCAGCAAGTATTTGAGTGGATCTATTTTTTCTATGAGGTGTAAAGTGTGTGCAAGCATGTAATGTCGCAAATTTTGGGAAGCAAACACAACAACTAGGCAAGCTTTCTCAATGCTAGTGTAATTAACCTCATATGCAACAAGAGTACAACTAATGTATTAAATTGCTCTTTCTTTCCCATTTTCATCTAGTTGAGCTAGTAGTGCCCCCAAGGAAGATTCTGTTGTTGAAATATATAGAATAAGTGGTTTCCCTGGGATAGGAGACATTAAAATGGGAGGATTTTCCAAGTATTTCTAGATTTGATCTATGCTCTTTTGACAATCCTCATTCCAAACACATTTGAATCCTTTATGCAAGTTCTTGTTGAAAGGTTGAGCTCTATCTGCCAATTGTGAAATAAATCTCCTTATAGGTTGAAGACGTCCCTGAAGACTCCTCATTTGACTAATATTTTTAGGAGGTGGCATATCTATGATTGCTTAAACTTTTTCAGGGTCCAACTCTATTCCTTTTTCTAAAATGATGAATCCAAGTAGTTTTCTAGAGGTGACTCCAAATGCACACATTTTTAGGATTTAACCTTAATTGAAATTGTTCCATGTGATCTAGAATTACTTCCAAATCATCTAAGTGTGTGTCTCTTTGTTTAGACTTGGCCAAGGTGTCATCCATATAATCTTCCATGTTTTTATGCATCATGTCATGAAAAATAGTCATCATAGCTCTTTGATAGGTATCTCCTACATTTTTTAATCCAAAGCGCATAACATTCCAACAATAGGTATCCCATACACAAGTGAATGTAGCCTTTTCTTGATCTTCAGGAGCTATCTTAATTTGATTGTACCCAAAAAATCCATCCATTAAGGAATAAATTTCATAACCAGCAGTCATATCCACTATCATATCTATGTTGGAAAGTGGAAAGTCATCCTTTGGGCATGCTCTATTGAGATCTCTAAAATCTGTGCAAACTCAAATGGATTTGTCATGTTTGGAAACTATTACAATATTTGATATCCATTTTGCATAGGCAATAGCTCTTATAAATTTTGCACCAAGAAGTTTTTCTAATTTAGCTTTGACGAGAAGAGCTATGTGAGGATGCATCTTCCTCAATTTTTGTTTAACTAGTTTGACATTTGGAGCTATGGATAAGTGATGCATAATAAGATTTATGTCCAATCCTGGCATATCTAAATAAGTCCATGCAAAATTGATCTTCTTTGTCTGTAAGAAATTAATGTAAGCTTCCTTTTCTTGTGGTGACAAGGACTCAGCCAAGTGTACTATATGTGGAGCCTCATATGTACCCAAATTAACTGCTTGTGTTGGTTCAATAAGCACTGAAGATCGATCTTGAAAATAGCTGGGGAGACAATCAAGTACCTCATCTTTAGGCGCCTCAGAGAGGTTTTCACCCTTGGATATGTCATTTATTGTTACTTTTTTCAATTCTGACACCGCCACACAGTGGTTTTCACCATCAGAACACCTATTATTTTGATTTTCTTTTCTTTTTATCTTGTGACTAAGGTACTTGATGTCTAGCTCTGTCATACTGGTAGCCGGTTCGCTGGTGGAAGAGACTATAGGTTCAATGGAATTTAGGTAACATGCTATCTCATAATCATTTTGGAATGTTAAAAGCTTGGATTCTTGATAACGTTGGTACCAATCAATGAGGTCAAGATGAACAAGAGGTAAGTCCATGGCTGGTTCAAGGCTATAAATGTGAATGATATTATCGCTGGTTACCAAAGATTCAGAGTCTGCCAAGTATCCCTCTAAGCTACCCAAATCAGGATTCATCCTAACAAGCAAAGAATCATCCACTAAGGCAACATGTGGGATTAAATCCTCTAATCCTACATGTGACTCATTGGATACCTCAGATTGAGAAATATAAGTGTGAATAACATCAATATCTCTATCAACTGTGGAGGGATCTGAAAAAGAGACCCATTCATACTCATTAGAACTAGTATCTGAACTGTGACTAGGATGTTTACAAGTTCCGTCCACATGGTTTAACCAATAAAGGGAGTGTCCACTACAGTTAACCCTCTCTAATAAGGAAGACTCACAATATGGACCACATGGGGACTTAGTTTGGATTCAAGGGTTCCAAGTTTTTGATTCTCCCAAAAGGGAAAAGAGCATATTCCTCTAGCCTCTTCACCTCACCAAAACATAGCAAACATGATTCATTGACTCACTAATTTGAAATCACGTCATTCAAGGTTCACACTGTTAACAAATGACACCAATCTCCCCAAAGAGAGAAAGTATTGCCAAAAGTTGAAGCCCAAACCAAGTTGGCCAATGAGATAAAAACAAAATCCTTCCCTACCTACAAGGGGATCTATCATCAAGAAGAGCTTCACATGTAAGACAAGTGAATGAAGCCCACTCTCTCAAGATCACCACAAATAGTGTTCATAGGGCCTAATTACTATGTGAAACATATATGCAAGAAAGAAAATCTAGATCCATTTTAGAGCACCAATTGAAAATGTGATCTATGAAAGCAAGAAACACTCAAGCTAAACACATGAGATGTTCATTATTATTTCTAAAATCCAAATGTTATAGAGATCAACAAAATACCTCAAATCCAATGCAACGTGAATCATTTTGTTGTTTATCCAAGCAAGTCAAAATCAACAACAACAATAGAAAATCACAAACAAGGGTGTTTCTTCAACACCACCTACCTTTAATAGACATCATACTAGTGTTTCTCAATACTTTAATCAAGAACTTTAAATGAACTAGTGTTTTTCAACACTTTAATCAAAAAATGTACTAGTGTTTCTCAACACTTTAATCAACCAGTATTCCTAAACACCACATTGGATTGCAATTTCTAATAACATTAATCTCATATATACTCAGACATGAAAACATATTTCTTAATTCCAAATTCTAATTGATGAATCTCTATTGTGCTTGAAAAAGGAATCTACAACATTTCTCAATACTACTTAAACACATAGTCTGATCTTGGTTTGATTATGACTCTCTTTTGTTCCCATGATGTTTCATACTAGGGGCATCTAAGAGGTTATTAATTTTCTTTGATTGATTATCAATTGAGGATTTTTATGTCTTCCGAGTTACTCCATGATATCTATTCAAAGACAAAGAGTCACAAGGATAAGGGGGCATAACATTTTCTTTGTCTCCTGCATATGGTGATTGTTTCAATGATCCTACAAATTTCACCTAACTTGGATGTTTATGGTAAGGGCTGCCAACATGAGTGGATAGCTACATAAATCTTGATCCTCATTATGTGTAAACTACGGTGAGCTTGAAACAATTTCCTTGTCTATTTTCTAAATCAGATTCTCACTAAGGTGAATGAAACATGATGTACCCAAGGATATGAATCTTCAAGGTCATTGTGGGTCACATATCTTACATTACACTTGAACATAACCTGATTCTTAATAGTAAAAGGAGATAACTAACTTGTCATCCTAGCTTCTATGCCTTGATGCTTAAGTTTATTTCCAAAATTGCATCCAATACACATAGTATTCATACTTTCATGATATCAGTGGGTATTAGTGACAGTTGTACTATCGGGTGATGTCCATTAGAAAAATGCCCAATGATGATAAAATGCTACAATGTGTACAAATCAGTGACAGTCCTAAGAGTCTACATATAGATGCATTTAGAGATTGCATGATTCATTTTAAAGAACAACATAAGGACTTGATCTTAAAATGATTTCCTAATTCATTCAAAATCCAAGTTAATCACATAATCTAATATTACTGATGTTAATGTCGTTGCATATCCATGACATACATTCTGCATTCATAAAGGAGAAAGAGAAAAATACAAAAACAAAGCATTTGAGAATTGCATTTATTTCTACATCCTATGTGCATCCATACATTTATTTGCATAAAGAAAATCTTAAAAACATACATTTGCATATTCACTTAGCATCATTTGAAACACATTTATAAATCAGTAATCAATCAAAGAGCATAAATGATGTGATCACATAATATAATCTAACTCATCAAGAGACAAAGATCATAATCACATGTGCATCAATATAAACATCTATCCAAGAAAGAGAACTCATGAACATATCAAAGATCAAGAACAAATATCTCAGATATATCAAAATATGGAACATATCAAAAATGTGGAACTGTATCAGATTATCAGTATGTATCAGATATACATGTATCAAAATCATAGTACAATGAATGATCTTAGAAGGATCATGATATAAAATAAATATATCAAAGTACAACATCAAGTCTAAATACCCCCCTCTCCCTGATGTGGAGGAGGAGGAGGAGGTGGTACAAAAGGTGTTGGTGGGGGCATCGCCCCCTCAGACTATTGTGTAATCCGTGAATATGAAGGTGCTCTCTGACCTGCTGGAACTACTGCATAATATAAACCAAAGTGAATATTTGGAAAATGGAAGCACTTCCATTGTGGATGTGTTTAGCCTTTCGAGTAAGTGGTTTGGGTTCATGGAAAGAACCTTGAATGGGTTCTTGATCTTGACATGGCTTCCTCCCTATTATGTTCCTCTTTCCACTCTTGTTTGGCCTGATTTCTGCATTCTGGATTGCAGAATGGTGATTCATGGCTTCAGGGTCAAGGTTGACATTTCAGGTCTACGTCGACCTCGACCCTGACCTAGGTCAGGGTTGATCTTGACCTTGACACAGGGTTTAGATGCTGGGGTCTTGCAGTTTCAGGAGATCGGCCTTTGCAAAAAGTATTTCTCTCTTCCAGGTTGGCTATTTCAGGTTCTGAAGCATTGATTCCTAAATTATATTTACTATAGGTCCTCTCTTAGGGGTAAAGGCTTTAATGGGAATTTAATCCTCCTATGTAGGTCTCCTTGGAAGATTGTGCCCTAATTTCATATAAAAGGGAAGCTTTCTCTCTCATTTTCTCTAACCATCATCAAGCAAACTAAGTCTTCTAATCAAGCATCAAGCATTCCTAATTGAGAGAAAGCAATCAAGCAAGATTTCAAGTAAGCATTCATCCATTCAAGTATCCATTTTCATGAAGGAGATCCATTGGAGGCCATTGAAGGATTGAAGCTACAAGGTTCCCTTTTGGTGATCTCTTCATCCACCTTCTTCCAAGCCTATTCCAAATTCAAGAACCCATTCAAGACTTGGTGTTGGAGATCTACAAGCAAGAGATTGAAGAAATCATACCTTTCTACATTCTACATTTGAAGCATACTTGTGGATTCAAGGATTGAAATCCACCACAAGGACTTTTTCAAGCAAGGTGAATTTATGTATTTACTTTGTCCATTTCTGCAATTTCAATTACATATATTTAAGGTTAATTCCAAAATCGGGGTTTGACCAAGGCAAACCCCTCCCCCACAACAAACAATCTCATTTTTCTTGCAGGTACAGGTACATAATAGTGGATTTGAACCCAGATCTTGATACCCTTTTTGGCAAACTTTCAGGATCCGTGAACAAAGTCACTTTTGGATATGTGTAAGTCAGGGTTGACATTATTGGGTCAGTGTTGACATTTGTGGGTCAAGGTCAACCTTTTTCATAAGACGACATTGAAATGGAAAATGATTTCTGGGTTTTGTTCATCTGTGCATTTTGGTTCGGTATCAACTGTCAATTTTTCTAGAAATATTCTACAGACCTCAAAAAACAACATTCTTTGATCTACAATATTTCAAGCACTTCACCATTATCAATTACAAGTGAGTCAGTTTGAGAGCAACAATCCAATGGCTCCTGTTCCAGTTGATAAGGGTGACAATGCTCCTAATTCTGATAAGTTTCAGAAACCTAACAACTATGTCAAGATTAATAAATAGACGAATACGGTTGTTGATCAAGTTGCGGCTACATCTAATAATGCTCCTACATCCACTGCTTTATGTATGAATCGTACATTTACTCCTCTCTCTAAAACTTTGCATTCTATAATGAGTAAGTTGTTTAGTGCTAGCATGATTACTTTGCCTCCTATTCGACCTCTCCTTCCTACCACGATAGCTTCAAAATCCTTTGATTCTAAAGCTTTCTGCCAATACCATCGCCAGAATGGCCATGACACTGAAAAATGTTACTCTCTAAAGCATAAGATTCAAGACTTAATTGACTCTAAAGATTTGTCTATTGATAATTTTTATGGTAATGGGAATAAATCCATTTCTCCTCCTAATCAAAACCTTCAAATCTATACCAATCCTTTACCTACACATGATACAAATACTATAGCTCAACCATCTTCTGTAAACATTGTTTTTGATTCAAAGATGGATGATCTTAATAACATTGTTAATCATGTGGAGAGTGTTGCACCATCTCAACTTATTGTTCAAGATCCTCCACCTCCACTTCAACTTCCAATTCCACCTCAAAC
>MU223516.1:852357-866817 GCA_018584345.1 Thuja plicata | reverse complement strand
ATTGAAGCTACAAGGTGCCCTTTTGGTGATCTCTCCATCCACCTTCTTCCAAGCCTATTCCAAATTCAAGAACCCATTCAAGACTTGGTGTTGGAGATCTACAAGAAAGAGATTGAAGACATCCTACATTTCTACATTCTACATTTGAAGCATACTTGTGGATTCAAGGATTCGAATCCACCACAAGGACTTTTTCAAGAAAGGTGAATTTATGCATTTACTTTGTCCATCTCTACAATTTCAATTACATATATTTAAGTTTAATTCCAAAACTAGGGTTTGACCAAGGCAAACCCCTCCCCCATGACAAACAATCTCCTTTTTCTTATAGGTACAGGTATAGAATAGTGGATTTGAACCCAGATCTAGATACCCTTTTTGGAAAACTTTTGGGATCCATGAACAAAGTCACTTTCGGATATGTGTAGGTTAGGGTCAACATTATTGGGTCACGGTTGACATTTGTGGGTCAAGGTTGAACTTTTTCATAAGACAACATTAGAATGGAAAATGATTTCTGGGTTTTGTTTGTCTCTGCGTTTTGGTTGGGTATCAACTGTCAGTTTTTCTAGAAACAACCTACAGACCTTAGAAAACAGCATTCTTTGATCTGTAATATTTTAAGGTTAGTGCATTTCTCCTATCTCTTCAATTACTATCATATATCATTTCTATACATATAATTAACAGAATTTAAGGTATCTCCTTTGTTATTCTCCCTTCCAAATAGTTGATTCATTTGTGCATTAACCCTTCTTTGGGGTTGATCAACTTGGATCTCCCATTTGTGCATTTGACGATAAAAAGGAGCATCTTATCTTCTCCTTAATCACAATTACAATACTTTATCAATACAATTCAATTAGGGTTAAGGAATTCAATACATTCTAGGCAACTTAAAGGACAATTTGCACATCAACACTTTACATTTCAAGATAATCAATTCACAATCAATCTATAAATCAAATCAACCCCCAACACACATATTTTATCTTACATTTTGGTATCATCCATTTCTTATGTTACACAAAGTAATAAGAAGCTCTTTTCCCCTGGTGAGTAGCAACCTGAGCCAGGGTATCTCTCTCTACTATGAGCATGTCACCCTTTCTATCTCTCATTTCTCTAAGGTGCTTGAGTTGTGCATCTGTGTCTCCAAGTAAGGCCTCTAATGTCGTGATCCTAGATCTAAGATTCTCATGCTCACGATCATGCTCACATTGTGACAAAGTATCACCATCTCTACTAGAGCCTCTACCTATATTCTAACTAGTAGGCCTATCATGTAGCCTATCCTACTGACTGTCTTGTTTTCGTTGTCAATGTCTCTGCTGCTCTTGTGTCAACAGTGGACCTAGATATCTCTAAGGAGAAACAAATATGAGGTGATTTAGCCTGCCACTAGCACCCTCTCCACTCCCACCCATTGCACCTCCACCCCTATCATCTCTACCATCATCCCCATCATTTGGTCCCTATCCTCTATCCGGTGGAGGGTGCCTGCCATCTCTCCCACCATCTCTCCTCCCATCTCCCCTCTAGCACTGTGATCCCCCTCTGCCTCTCATAGGTCAATCATTAGCTGGTTCATGGTCTAAAGGGTCCTAAATATGAGGAATTGCCTCATCGGACACTGTAAAATGTGGAAATGGATGTTGTAACATCTGTGCTAGATATCCATCTAAACACCCTACATCTACAACATCTGCCAGAAGGTCCCAACCAATTGCAACCATATCTCTGATAGCACGTTGTGCAGTCTCATATACTAACCAAGTACCACATAATGGCTCCTCATCATGGATCTGTGCATATACTGATAAATCATGGCACCTTCCCTGCACATAGGTGTACTATCTCAAAACCTGTGTCACAAGGAAGCGCTCTACAACATACCTAGTACATCTGATCAAATATCTTCTCTAAAAAAAATAAGGCATCTATCACCTATCTGAAATCCACTCCTCCTAGTCAAGGTATGGTCGCCACACAGCTAATGTCATATCATAAAAAAGACGGAGCCAATACTCTACCTTGCCCATATGGGACTGCTGAATCCAACTTGAGTACATGTAAACATATAGCTACTGATCTAAGTCCTTCCTCTCAGCTATCAGCCGTGTAACTGGGATATGCTCCTAGGCCCAAATCTATAAAACAAGGATCCCAACAGTCATACTGCATGAATACTGATAAATGTAACTCTCTATAAATATGGGCCAATATGCAATTGCCCCATGAAAATCAACGTGAAGAAATGACCATCTTCTTTAGCATGTCGACCTAGCCAACCATAAATCCATGTTGTCCTTAGTCAGGCATCAGAATGCCTCCAATCAATCCAGCCAAGTATATTGGAGAATGATCATAATGATAATACATGTAATCCCAAATGAGGTATCAACAAGACAATAGAATCATCTCTGAAAAACCACTGAGCTATGAAAATAGTTGTTATAGAAGTGGAATCAAACTGCACCTCTCGACCCATAACAAGAACTCAAAGTATGTGCCACACATCCTCGGGTGTGACAATCATCTCGTCGGTCGGGAGATGGAAGGTGTTGTTCTCCGAGTGCCATCTCTCAGCTAGAGTAGTCAACAACCCTCAATTTACCCTGATGTTGGGTAAATCTCTCAATGATAATAATCCTACTCGGGTGACTATCTCTACCTAATCACTAGTCAAACATCTAGACAAAGCAAGGAACCGACCAGGGTACGGTCCTCAGAATGACACAACCTCAAAAGGAACCTGCTCAAAATTGGAAGAAAACCAAGTCAAAACCCAGAAACAAATTTGTTTCTATGGGGTGTGATCCCTCTTACGAGATGTGACCCATAATTTTTGGGATGTGATGGGGCATCTAGGAAGCGATCTTGTTTTAACAGGATGTGACGTGGGATGCGACATGCGACACTATTCTAACAAGATGCAAAAATAGCTAAATTCCTAATTTCAATTATCGAATGCGATGAAAATCTAAAAATGGGGTACGATCTGTGAATAATGACATACGACACAGGAATTTGGTGGAAAATAGGATGCAACGCAGGATTAACCAGACATGATCCCTAATACCGGAAATGATGCAGAATGAAAATGCCTATAACTACTACAAAAATGCATAAAATTGGAAACAAAAAATATTGACAAGTAAGTTTTTAGGTACTTACCAGTGGTGGGTAGTCAGCTGGATGCTGATGTTGTCGAGAAAGCTCGAATCGATGTTTATGCATGGGGACCACCATCTTCTCTACAGAGCTCTCAGAATTACCAAGGATGAACATGAAAATGAATGGGTAAAAAGTAAATTTTGGGATATATATTTGACTTTTTGAGCTATTTAGGAGCTTTGGAACTCCTTGCAGACAACTGAAACTCAATTTTGTTCTGTTTTTGATCAATCAGGAATTGTGTGATGAAAATGTGTGACACTTCTATGAATCATTCCATCGAAGGTTGCTCAAGAATGAGGCCTCAAATATCAATCCATAGCTCTTTAGTCATGGAGTGCAAAGGTGTGTGATGGAGGCCCTCAGATTGACCTAGTTGTGCCCATGTAAGTACACCATGAAATGAGAGATTCAATGCATGAAAATGAAATCTATTCTATATGATTGCAATGCATGAAAATAAATTAATCTAAATGATAACAATGCATGATTATTCTATGAAAGGAAATGCAAATGCAAGATTAATCTATGAAAGGAAATATGGATGCAATATTAATCTATAAAAATAAACATGATTCTAAGCTAATATGAATTTAATCTAAATGGATGCCATGGATGCAAGAAGAAGAAGACAAGAAGAGAGAATTTTCTATATCCAAGCTTGAGTGCTCAAACCCTCCTCCAAAATTGCTCTCCAAACTTGCAGCATAACAATACAAATAAAAAAATGGGATCCTAAATGAGAAGGAGAGGTTTCCTTTTAAAGAGAAATGGACGGTTGAGATTAAGAGGAAAAAATCAAAGGCTATGATTAAGAGGCAAAAATCCCACCACTTAGGAAGATGTGAAGAAAAAGGGATTTTTATTTAATTTATTTCCTTTTTCATCAAATAAAGTGCTTTGAGTGGGGATTTTTATTTATTTAATTAAAAAAGAGATTTTCTTTCAATTAAATAAATTAGAAGAATTTTATTTAATTAAATGGGAGGAATTTAATTTAATTAAATAAGATGAATTTAATTAAAAGAGAGATTAAATATTTTAATTAAATAAGAGGAATTTTCTTTAATTAAAAGGGAGATTAAATCTTTTAATTAAATAAGAATGATCAAACCTTAGGAAATATTGAAATAATTGAATTAATTACAATTTGATCAAGGAAATTGATTTGAATTAAAAATGTTCCAAAGCATTGATTTAGGAATTTGATAAATTGATCAAATGATAAATGGGGACCATAGTCTAGGCGACCATTTTAGGGTGCATACAGGAATGAAATCGAACACGCAGACAATATTTTACACAACATAGTAAAAATTTTACGACAGTCACCAAAAATGATTCGCAGGCTTTACAAAATCAATTTTTTGGGTTCTATATCATCAACTTACACATTATTCATCAAAATCTTGGTCGCACATCATTTTATTAGACTCAAAAACTCACATTTTAACGTGATTAACTTGGTAAAAATGTGTTTTCTCTTAACACGCCTTTGTTTCTTCACTTCTTCTACTTTGATTCTTTCTTGATTCAACCAATTAGTTCAAGTGATACATCATTCTATAGAGGGATTTATTCTTCTTCCTTCGATTTCATTCTCGAGGGGGCATGATCACACTTAAATCAATCACATTCTTGATCAAAACAACATTAAAATGACTTCGTCATCAAAAGACTAAAGGCATGATAGTTCCTTGACTTAGTTAGGACTGTTGGATTGAAGGCTTCAGTTCTCACAAGAGTGATATCTTATGTCTACTTTTTCTCAGATTCTTATTAAGCTCGTGGCAGCTTTGTACTTACCTTCGTTCGATCAAGTTCAGAGTTCGTATTATCAATTCTCAGATGAAAACCAAGTTCAAAATTGGTATCTTTAAGATCTTTGTTTATTGACCTTTGTTTGATGAAGTTCAAATTCAATCCTATCAGTCTTAGTTCAATCAAGTGCGAGACTAATCTCATCAGACATTTCATTTGATCAAGGGCGGAATTCTCAAACTTTTGAAGTCAACATCAAAACTTTCTTTGAATTAATGCGCTGCTCGCACATCAATTCAAAGAGGAGAAAATGTAACCACCCTAATTTAGTCTACTCTGACCATAGACCCTATTTTACCTAAGTATGATCATACCCCTAATTATGTCAAGACAATTCTTTAATTAATTGACATAATTCATTTAAATCCAATTTAATCTCCTAAGTGATTTAATCACTAAATTAAATTAATTGCCTTAGCCAATTAAATCAAATCAATTCAATTCAATCAAAAACAAATAAAAAAACATGGCTAAAGTAATTGATTAAAAGGAATTAAATAAATCTTAATTACAACTCCATTTGCAAAAGGGAAAGTCAAATCCCTAGCCAATGGGAGTTAAATCACTTGGATCACCTCACATGGATCACCAAAGATTCAATCTCCACATCTCTTCCACTTTCAATCCTAATCTCTCATTCACCAAATTTATCTATAAATAGAATGAATTTTAAGTTCAATGGGCCCCTAATTCTTAATTGTTAATTGTAAACTTATGCAGCTATTATTTTCATAGATCTTAATTACATTTCAACTCTCACTTTCATAGCATTGTTATAATCTTTCAATTTGGAGCTTTAAAATGAATATTTCTTGAGCATTTAGATTAAAAGCATTCAAATCTTTCATTCTAAGTTGTATATGTCACTGATTAATGCATAATCTGAGGGCAATTATAGAATTATCCACACTCTTCGTAGATAGCAAGCAATAGGTCAATTTTAGTGATTGATATGCTTGCTAATTCTTTGTTTTTCACTAATATAATGACTTATTGAAGTGTTGCGTTGTAGACAATAGGAACACAAAATAACACACATGGGTAGTACATTGATATATAGAGAGCATAAGGAGTCAACTTACTTGTTAAAATGTTCAGCTAGCACCAAAGTGTTAACCCTCAAAGTTGATCCCTCAGAGAGAATCATTGTTGTACATATTTGAAATTTGAATAAGTCTGGTTTGGTTTTGGCCTCACAAACCTATCAGATGAATGCCTCATGATCTGAAACCCTGGGTATAGGTTCACTTACATACAGAGAAAACAAATTTTTTAATTATCTTGTTTGGATCATCAACTGGTCAATCAATATGGATCCCTAAAGGCACCCTCTTACCAACTTTCTAACTTCAAAATCAGTGACACTGCATAAATCGAATTTGGAACTGGTTAAGAAAACTAACCAAATGGCTTGGCCCAAGTCTGAAAATATTCATGTGGGCATATTTCCATGTTTACAATTTAGGGGAACACTCAATTTCCCATGATATTCAACCAGGTACAAACTGTGGGACCTCAAAGTAGGGCATTCAGTAATTCTACAAATTACACTTAGCAAACCAAAATAAATTGCAAACAGAAATGCTTTGGAAAACTTATCATTTGCACTCATAGGGATCTGAAAATGGAAATGGAGATTCTCTCTCATGCCTAAAACACCTTGCAATAATCCTTATATCATGAATCTTAATTCAGCCAAAAATACAAGCCTGCAAATTAGGTCATTTAATAAAATTAGGAAATGTGCAAAATGCAAATTTAGGTAAAACACCTCCAAATGGCTATTTTCAAAACATATCAAATTTGACATCTTAAAGTTGTAACCCACTATATTTACTCCATGAAAGGTTGTGCACATGTTCTCCAAGTGGTTTCACTTAACAATCACCAGGTCTCATTTTACTTGCACTCCAAGAAGACCTCTTCAAAAACATTTTTAGAGGTATTCATCTTGCCTTCGAGAAAAAAATTTAATTGGTCACTCCAAATTTCTGCCAAATTTGAGAGTACCAATAGTGGCTCTATCTAGGGATGCATGCCCCTTGTAGGCATGTAGAGGATTTAGAATCTCTTGGTGAAGCAAACCACTAAAAATCAATCAGCCTTCTTCTCTTAACTTGCCAAAATTGGGTTCCTTATTTAAAACACAAAACACCAAACACACAAATGAAAGAAAAGTGGCTATACAACATGTAAATTATTTACAAATGGCCCTAAACCATCAAACTAAACTCAGTATTTACCTCTGTCAAATATCTTATTTTCATTTCCATGGATCATATGCCTGATCAATCATGCTGCAATTTCTTATTAGCAAAGCATATAAACAAAAATCACATTCTCACTGTTATTAGGTGCTTAGAAAACACAAAGGTACTGATAGTGATGATCACTATGTAACACAAAGTTGTTACATTCTTTACAACCATTAACCTGTTGGGAGGAAAAATATTACAATTCAACCCAATGGCTCGAATCAAACATATCTTGGATGTTAGTTTGCACAAAAGAATGAATCTCGGTCATAGCAGCAACTTGCAAACTATCCAAGTAAAAACATGATTGCACAATATTGGAGACATCTTGCTGATTAGAAATTTTACCAGCACCCTCCAAATCTGAAAATGTATCATCAAATAATGGCTCATTCATCAGTTGCAAATCTGAGAACACACATGTAGATTTTTCACTCTTCTCAAAGGAATAATCAGCATCATGATGTATACAAGAATCATCTGTGCCAAACTCATCAAAATTTGAATCCATACCAGCATACGAGTCATCATACTTATCATATTCGACATTATCAAATTTCTCACAATCATATGCATTTCCATCTTATACATTGTTTGACTCTAAAGTAGGAAAGGAAAAATCAGCATATGTTTCACACTTAATACCCATTAGCATGTCATCATTTTCAAAGCATATATCAACTAAGGACTACAAAATGGAGTCTACATTAGGTGCATACCTCTGAAAATCAGTAGCTAATAGTTCAAATATTTTTTCCCTACTTAGTGGGCATTGAATTTCATTCTCACCTTATTTGGCTTCATTCTTAGTGCTGCAAATATATTCCTAATTTGAAACAAGGACTGCAACTTCTTGACTCATATAATCTCGTGAAAAAGAATCATCATAACAATTTGCATCCACATCATAATCATTCTCTTGTTTTCCACAAAACTCTTCCCTAGACTGAGACAAGAAATCTGCACTACCATGCTGATAAGAAAACAAATCCACAAATCCAACGGAAACATTTGCAACTACAGATTCATCCTCCATATCTTGATATTCATTTACTTCACTATCAACATTATAATTAGCATCCTCAACACAACTAGAGTTTGCATCATCAACACTTTCAGATTCAGATTTTTCAATTGAGTATATCCAAATTTTAACAAGTTCAATGCCTTCTCCTCTACAGGATGCAAACCAATTGACTGTTTCAGGCATACAAAGCTCTAAGAACAAATGAATATATGCACACTCTTTAAGTTCAAGATTTATTGGAAGCTCATCATATGCATTGGAAAACTTTTCATAAAACCCATGTATTGATTGCTCTTTCCTTTCCCCTACATGTGTTCTCAAAAACAAAATCACTTCATCTTGGATTCTTTGATTAAATAGTGCAATATCTTTTTGAATTTCTTCAAGATCTGTTGGATAAGTTTCAAATCTATGAAACATATCTTGATCCATTAAAATAGGAAATTTTATGGAACTATTCATTAACAATAAACCTTATCTTTCACCAAATTTTTATCCAACCATGCAATCATCGACATCACACAAAAAATAACATACTTCTGATTTTGAAGACTGAAAATGTAAAACAAGAAGTATGAAAAAAAACTTCAGATCTGTTTTCCTTCTTTTAGTGACTTCTTCACTTAGTAAGGAACCAAAATATCTCAAAAAAATTTGAGGAATACCTGGGTAATTTCTTTTTCTACTATCATTCTTTTATTTCTTTCTGGTTCGGTCATTCAACCACTGAATCTTTAAGCATCTGCTAAATCCTTGATGCAAGTAATTCAAACTAATCATCAAATTTATTTCACTTAAATGCACACTGGTGCAAAGATCTTTCAGAGTCGCTACTCACTACTGTGAGAATGTATATAACAGTAGTAGAAAATGGACAAGTTGGGATTTACACAAAGATAGAAGACTTTCAGAAAATCAATAGGATTTGACACATTTTTTCACAAAGAAGACACTCAAAAATTTTTTTAAAACAACAACCAGGCTGATAGCTATGATCTGAAAAAAATTTAGAATTACAAAAATTTATAACTCTATCCTCAAATGGATATGGTGTTAGTACTCTCAAATTTTGGATAAATTTGGAGTGACTAAGTAAAAATTTCTCTAAGGCAAGGTTAATACCCCCAAAAATCTTGTGGAGAAGGCCTACTTTGAATACATGTAAAAAGAAGACCTAATGTTTTTTAATGAGAAACAACTTGGAGAGTAGGTTCAACACCTTTCATTAAAAACTTACAGTGGGTTTCAGCCCTCAGAATTTAGTTTTGATGTGTTTTGAGGATAGCCATTTGGAGGTATTTACCTAAATTTGCATTTTGCACATTTCCTGATTTTACTAAGTAACCTACTTTGACTATTTTTATCTTTGACCAAATGGATAGGTATGCCATTATAGAGTGTTCCAGGATGTTTTAGGCATGAAAGTGAACCTTTATACCCATTTTCAGATCCCTATGAACTCAGTTGATAGGTTTGCCCAAGCCATTTTGTTTATAATTAATTCTGATTCTTAGAGTGTAATTTGTGGAATTACTACGTACCCTACTTTGAATTTTTTCAATTTGTACCCGGTTGAATGTCATAGAGAATTGAATTATCCCCTATATTTTAATCACAAAAATTTTCCCCTATGAAGATCTTTAGACTCGTGCCAATATGTCTGGTTAGTTTTCTCAGCCAATTCTAAAAGCAATTTATGTAGATTAACAGTGTTGATAGAGTTGAGTTCACGGAATAGTCATTTGTTGAGGATGGTAACTTTGTGTCGGGTGGTTGTTTTGAGATATGAATTGTTTCCCTATACTCCTTGTATCTGAATGTATTTCTATGATAAATGGTTGGGCCTCAAGGCATGATTTCCTATTTTTGCAGGTTCAAATCCATATCTATTTTCTGTTGTTTTAACTTACACATTGGCATAGTCTTCCAGATAGCCAAGTTTGATCAATGATATCTTGACACCATAATCATTCCATGAAAATATGTTTGGTGCTTTTATTCACATGTTGGAAATGAGTACATGTTCCAGATTGCATGTTTTTAGGAAGCTTTTTGATCAGTTTTTAATGCCAGTACCAGAGGTCAGTTGTTGTTTATTGGATCAATATTGCAAAGATATAAAAGTTGTTCCTAATGATTGCGATCTAAATGATTCATAATAAAATTTCACTGAAGGCCCTATTTGGGTTATTTGAAGGTGAAAATCAGTTTAAAAGTGATGGTGTTCAAACTGGGAGCTCAAGAACGCAACATTTTATTGAAATTAAATACTCAGTTTGTGTTCTTTTAAAAGATGATTGGTCAAAATGCAAATGTTGTTGTGATATCAAAAGATCTGAATTTTCTATCCAAATTTTAAAGGAGTTCAGAACCTGCAAATTTACTGTATGGAAACATGGAGGGAAATTAAAAATTGTGCATCATTTGAAGAGGAGGTTGCAATATTCTCTTGTCGAGAATGAAATGTGGTTTCATGGGCATCGATCAAGGCATAGTTTCAAACACCAATGGAAACATCCTCCCTATGCATGTACAAATAAATAGAGCTGTTGATTTTCAAATGTATATCCATCGATGTTAAAAGAAGAATAAAAAACTTTGAAGAAAATGCAATTTGCAGTAATAATGAAAGTGGAGATTGATTGGCAAGCTGTGTTGAGAAACAATGGAGTTTTGCAAGAGGCAGCCACCGAAAGGCATGGAAGGTGGAAAATTTGGCATGGGGGCTAGCATAGGATTGAAGTGTAAAGGAGTTGCAGCACTGGAAAATGAATAGAAGGAGCATTACGCAAAGAGGCCTACATTAAACAAGAAGGTCTGCGTAGTGTTTGTGGAAGCCAGCATGAAAGCTAAAACATTTAAAACATTCTAAGCAATATGCCAGGTGCCATCAAAACCCTAAAAAATAGCCATGAGGAAGGCTACAAACAATATAGAGGATGTCTTTGCAAGTTCTTGTAAAACTAATGCAATTTGTAGGTAAAAATAGAGAGGTGTCTGCACATGGGCATTGAAAGGAAATGTGGTTTTACACATTCCAAGCGAATGGAACATCCAGAAGTCTACACAAAGGAGTGAAGGAGGACCTTGCAATGTTATAAAATAAAGAATTTTGCACTATGGAAACAAGGAAGGAGATGTTTCATAAAACATTTAGACTAATGCAATTTGCCAAGCCTGCGCAGGAGGTAGTATATCATGGTTTTAAAAAAATAAAACAACAAATGATATTGGCATGAGGATGCACATGAAACCAAAGACCATCATAAAAATTTAAATCCAATGCAATGACTATAGGATATGCATAAAACTCTACGCAAGAAGTAGCTCCATGGTGTAAAACAAAAGAAGGTCATGCAGGAGATGGAAGCATGCACATGCACAGTTTGTTTGGAAAAAGAGAAAATGCATTATCCCACATTGGTGGGGTGATTAACCTTTTAGGTGTTTTTATATGCTAGGGCTTACTATGTTATTTGAAGAAAGAGCCAAGAGGCTCACTATTGGGCCCCTTGGCTGGAGGAATGAATGAGGTGGTGGGCCCCATAATATTGAGTGCCAAAATGCACAGGGCTTTAAAAACTTGAAAAAGTTTAATCCCACATTAGTGGGGTGATGCAGTTCTTATATGTTTATAAGGTAAAGGATACACCATGTAATATGAAGAAAGAGCTTGGAATCTCTAGACAATGTACTCATGCATAGGTGGTTCCTTGGGAAGTGTGCCCACTCCAACAACAATAAAATTTTGGCAGCTAGGCACCAGTGAGGTGGCAGCTAGTTGCACACTCGTGGCAGAGTAGAGAGATTATAGAATAGGCCTGCAAGTATGTGAGATGCTGACATGTGGCAGTTGGTCATGTAGTCACGGAGTAGGCAGGCAGTGTTTTCATGTAGTCGTGGAGCTAGGCAGGGGATTAGAAGATAATCGGCGAGTGCACGACTGGCAATTAGTCATGCAGCTGTGACAGTTAGGAGATGTTAGCAGTTAATGTCACAAGTGTGTGACATAACCACTAGTGGTTAGTCATGCAGTCACGGAGGTCAAGTGGATCCAGTCAGATCATGACACTTGGCAGATTTTGGTGAGTTGTGGGGGCAAAAGTGTAGAAAAGAAGAATTTAAAAGACTATAGAAATGTGCAGAAATATCAAAGGCAATTAAGATCAAATTTGCATAGGAAATTATATTAAATGCAAAATTTAAAGGAATGTGCAAGTTAAAACATAGTCTTATTCTATAGTCTGGTGAAATATATTTTATTTCAAGCTTGAAATATGCTTTCATGAGAGTTTTTCTAGAGCAAGTGGAATCAAATTTGTTAAAGATGATGATTGCAAAGAAGAGGCAGTTGCAGAAGCAGAAAGAGATAAGATTTCTTGGAAGCAAGAAGATATTTGTTAAGCAGACAAGTGTTAGTTAGGTTGAGACTAATTTTTCAATTCTATATATCTTTCTTTTTCTTGATTGTACAAGGATGGTAAAATTAACACTACTGGGAAGTATTCTGATTTTTGGGTCTTGTCTATCTGATTTCATGGTCTTGAAAATGTATTAAATCAGGAACAATTTAATGAAAAGAAAATGGAATCCTTGTCCATATTGGTCATGTCTTTGTGTGTCTTGTTTTAATTCTTGTGTATTAACTTGTAAGGAATTTTAATATATTGGTTATAAGGTAGCTCTGAATTCGTGTTTGAGTTTCTTTCAAGGAGAGAGTCAATCTTGAATACAAGTTCTGAGAGTTCAAGGATTGCACATGAATCTGATGTCTGGGTATTGAGGTGAAAAGAGTGAATTGTAAGGCATTTCATCCAGTTTCTATGAATTTGGAGCTAAAGGGTTTTCTGGGGATGTACATTTATTTGACTTTGTTGTCCAATAGATAAGGTACTGGTCTTTGTTGGCTATGCAAGTCTCATCATCAAATTCATAAAATCAATTCATTTTCCATTTCCTATTTTAGAGAATGGGTATTTAGAATCTGTATTGAATAGTACAGACATTGTTGGAGATTCATTAAAGCACTGAAACCTTTAGGTTAGCTTGCCTAAGTTTTAAAATTGAAGAGAAGAAGGATGAATATCCTTTTCACATTGGCCATTTTTCTACAATGTTATTTACTCTTGTCAAAATCATGGATTAGCTTTTGAAGCTCTGCATCAGTTGTAGTAAAAGACATTAGTAAATCATTGTGAGAATCCTGAATCCACTATTTGATTTATTAGAAAACAATAGGTCAAGAGGTACACCCACCTGAGTCTTTGGAGCTTGAAGTAGAAGGAGGATCAAATCCTCATTAATTAGTATCTTTAATTGAAAGAATCATGAGTTGGGAGTCATAGAGTCAAGCATTGATGATTATACAGATTCTACAAGAAAAAGTACTAACATATGGTAGAAATGACTGGATTTCAAAATAAGCAGGCCAGGAGTCTAGCTCAACTTGATAAACTTGTGTTATTTATGACAAGATAATACCAAAGATTCTTTGAAAGTTCAGAAAAATTTTTTACATCTCTCCCCAGTAGAGTCACCATTTTGTTGGTGGTTTTTTATGTTGAAATTACTGAACAATAACCTTTTCACTTTGCAACAAATCTTTAAGAGCTGCCAATTCCAAGTATGTGAAAAAGAATGAAAAGGACCAATTAACAAGGATGTGGATCCATCCTTCTACACTTTAGGTTATGCAAAACCAAGGGGGGGACACCCTTTAATGCCCTCAATATTATGTTTGGCATCAGTCAGGCAGAGGTCTTATAGAGGCTTAACTCGACCGGGAGATACTAGGTAGCCGACTAATCACCCATTGAACGTCGACCATGAAGTGGAGCATGAGATTGGTACAACACCACAAACACAAAAATGTAAGATATATCAGAGTTTGTATTTAATTTACATTATATAGCCAAAAAACCACTAGATATGCATCATTATGAAAACACTAATCCCTGATCAGTGCCTTGTCCATTGGGAAATATCTCAAAGAAAACAAAATATACATGAATTAACTTCTGTCAAAGATTCCAAGCCATAAACATAATCACTCTAGACCAATACTAGTTATGAGATCCTCTTATAGACAACCAAATAAACTTATGTCACATCCATAGTATCATTTAATCTGATCCTAGATCAGAACCGGAGAATAAAAACCTATATATATATATATATATA
>MU223516.1:818449-833615 GCA_018584345.1 Thuja plicata | reverse complement strand
TGTAATTCCAAACCCTCACCCAAAATTGGATAGGATTTGGTGCTGACTGATAGAATCTCTGAGGAGTTAAATTATTAACATCCATGATGACAAAATTGAAATACAAAAGGAGATGCATAAGAACCGATTAATGCAAAAATTTGGGCTCCTTCTCCTTTGGGTTCTTCAATCTTTTCTGGGTTGCAATGAAACCCTCATGCATTTCATCTATAATGTGCTAAATCTAGTCATGACTGGTGTTAGAGTGGACCTCTTATAGGTCTAACACCATCATCAAAATGCCAGCATCAATCTTTTCTGCATAACCATCTATTCCCAACACTCCATACAGGGCATATGCAACATACTTGATGTAAAAGTGTAGATCCTTGTAATAATATGGGTAGTCCCCGGACATAGGATCTAAATACGTTTTCACTTCTTTTAATATATGTTTTTGCAGCTGGCCCCTAGCAATCCCAGGCTTTTCAGTATACCTCTATTTTTGCTTTTTCATGTCAATTTTGGTAGACATGGTGCTGAATAAGCCAGAGGCTTGCATGAATGAATTTCTATTCAAAATTAAAAGGGCAGTGCCATCATCCCTCCTGATAGTTTTAGACAAAGCATCATAGTGATTGGCTAGGTCTAAGAATAAGTCTACATCTAGAAAGACATCAGGAACAAGGAACCTGGCTAAACCACGGGTCCAAGGGTTTGATACTGGGATGGGCTTATCAGAATTCTTATAAAAATAATTGAGGAGGGAAAAACTTGTTGTCCCTGGAGTCACAGCATCTCGAATGTCTTTATACTCATCAATGAGGACATTAGCATTAGCCTTCTTATTCTGTGTTGAACCAGGCAGGAGACGGAGGAATTCATCAGAAACACTCGCCTTTCCCTTTTGCTCTTCTTCACTTCCTCCACTTGTCGAAGAAACACTAACAGCCCCTCTCATACTTGCAATGCCTTGAATCTCTTACTCCTTAATGATATTGAAACAAATCTATCTCAGAGATTAGCTAACCGTCTTGTGCATAATTTTCTAAAACTTAGAACCTTTTGATCAACTCTGAAACATTGCAAACTGAGCAAAATATCTCTTCTCTCTGAAAACTTAACAACTTGGGCTCTGAAAACTGAAAGCACGGTGAATGAAAATGAATGCACCATCAACTCTTTATAGCCATCATTCAAAGTATGCAGCTCATAATCATAAAAGATCAGTTCTGTCTTAAATTTGACATACTGTGAACTTGAATAAAAACCTAGTCATACTTCCATGAGCTTGACAGGAAATCAAATTTTAAAAGTGAATCCTCAAAACAATCTTACAACATTCAAAAGAGCTGACATGTCACACTATGATTCGCTAACTGTCTTACATCTCAGCTACTCTTTTTTTACAGCAATCAAAATACAAGCTTTTGATTGGTTACCGAATGATTCATGCTGTCACATCAAAAATTGCTGCCATTTTTTAGATTTTGGGATCAAGCGACCTTGCGACTACACATAATCTCTTTGTCGTGGGCCTCTGTCACTAACCCATGGTTTATCTTGAGACATGGCAACAATATACTTTCTTTCCTGTAGCTAACCCAAGTTACCATTCACCAATCACGCGACCCTACAGAAATCATAGTCGCACATAGTTATCCTTAACTCTTTATTTTTTCTGAGACCTTGCGACTAACCGTTGCTTTTAACCCTTTACGGTTATCTCCTTGTCGCCAAATGTTTTCATTTCATTTCAAGACTATGCGACAACACCTAGTCGCCCGATCGCAGAATCTAAAACCTGAGTACTTAATTCCAACATGACAAGTTATACATGCCCTTTTTCTTATCTGACGACTTTGTGACATACCTTAATCACCAAGTCAGGAGAAATTTTCCCTTCAGGCACTTCTGTTCTCAGACTTCGTGACCGCCGTTAGATCCCTTGATCTCTTTATCCTACGACCATTACTTAATCGCCAATTGATCTTACATATCTTTAAATCTTTCTCAGACATCACGATAAAAGAAAAAGCACCTAGTCTCGTGGTTGCGGAGTCCATTTTCTCCTTCTGGCGATCATGTGATAAACCTTTCAATAACCATTCACCTTATGAAACATGTCACAAAATCATTTGTTGACTTACTGCATAATGGAAAACTGAGTCATCATTCTGTTCCTAGCGACAACCCGACTATGCTTAACTCTAAACCATAGACGGTCAGTCGCGAAGTCTTGGTCAAAATCTCTTAACCACCGTTACATCTCGAGACTAAGCGACTGAAGGCGTTGCCTAACTTTTAACTTGAATCCTCTTAGAGATAATGCGACATAAGGTAATCGCGAAGTTTGAAGAAATTGTCATAACTGTTGAGCATTTCTTGCAATTACCCAACTGATCAGTGGGTCCCCTCTGCATAATGCTTTATTAAAAAGTTATCTCACGACCACACGACATGAAGAAATCACAGAGTCTCATAATACCAAAGGAATATACTGAACTTGAACGAGACCATGCGAAAAAAAGAAAATTCCAAGTCGGGAGTACTTTTGGAATATTCATTTGGAGTAACGCAACAAGGAGATTATATTAAAACACATGACTTAAGTAGACTGAAAAAGCAACAACGAAATAGAAGTGAGATGACTTAGGGTTTGATTTTCAACGTTTAACACTTGGAAGGCTTAGGGTTTGCAGGGTTTTTTGCAAATTGAGTTAGGTTTATACTTGAAAACCTAAAAACTTGACATAGGTAAACCAAAAGGGAACAAGAAATAGGTGACTTAAAATCACCAGATCAAAGAGAAAAGAACAGGGAACTAGGAAAACTGCCAAAACAAGAAATACAACCAACATCAGCCAGGCACAATCCCTTGATGATATGATCTTGATCATCTTCCCTTTAAGGTATTGCACCAGATATGGATTCTTCTACCTTAGGATTCACGCCTATCTTAGATGCCTATGCTTTGAGCCCACCATATCACCATACATCTCAGTCTGCCCCGCTATCAGCCCCGCCACATGTCAAGCAGGCGTAATGCCTCAATGAGATGATCTTGATCATCTTTTGGCCAAGGCATTGTGCCTACCATTGATATCCTACGCCTCAGGATGCATGCATGGTCTACTTCCTCCACCGCCATATCACCTTCCAAGTCATGTCTGTGGGCCCCATCAAAAACTATTTGTTTTCCGCCAAGGTCGCCATCTAGCCAGGCACGATCCTCGAGCTACTCTTGTGCACGTCGTCTAGAGCCTCTGGGATATTTCTTCACATTACTTACTGAGCATTATTTTTTATAAATCTCTTGAATATCCCTTTTCCAGTGCATGTGGGACTAAATTCCCAAGTCATTTTAAATACTTTTCCCCTGCGCGTCCAAAATTTTTCTTCATGCTTCGTCCAACACATAATAACCCCTGAGCACTGCACGGTCGCCAAGACCTCTCACTTTCTACACATCATATGAGAGCACTGCTGTATTTGAACATTGATGATTACCCCCACCCCATGAATGTGGGATAATTCCCTAGACACTGTTAAATTTTGAACTGCATGTGCATCCAAAATTTCTTTACCTTCGAGCATTCTCCACTAGTCCAAACACTAAGTAGCCATGAAGAGATTTCTTTCCTTTAATTCACTTTGTGTATTGAGCACTTTACTATATAAAAAATTTATAACTCTCTCACACCCAGCATGTGGGACTAACCTAAAAAGCCTGAGGCATTTCAAACAGTACACATGCCTTGTGTATTCTTCTCATGGCGTAGCAGGGATAAGTCATGAAAGTTTTGCACTGGACGTTCCTCTTTTTACAAAACATATTCCATGCAGTGCTACATAGACCTCCTTGGAGTCTTTTAAACTACTTGACTTGGGAATACATTTCCTCCCTTGCGTGCAACTTTAGTGCTTTTAATTATTGTAAAATTTGGTTGTACACCTACCAAATTGCATATGTTTGTATGTTCTTTAGTCTAATTAATGCACAAACTCTACTTTTTAACTTTTGTGCAACCTTTTTTTATGCATTTTCAAATTGCATTTGGTTTAAAGACATGGTCTACTTCCTATGCAGGTCTCCATTTCCTTTTGGCATTTGTTTTAAAGTTTTTTAGCTTTTTTCATGCGTAGCACCTGCTCCGTGCATTTGCACAAAAGTTTTTTTAAGACTACCTCCTTGATCTACTTGCTGACTAAGGAGGAGCATATGTAGCCTCCCTCTAGTCAACCCTTCACCTACGCATGACATTATTTCTACCCCTACCTAGCCCATGAGTTGGAATCCTACGTTTGGCGCAGGTTGGGGATACTGGCAAGTTTGTGGAATTTGGTCTTTACACCTACTAGTTATGTGAATTTGCTTGAAAGTATCAAAAGACACTTTCATATATTACTGAACAGACTTCTTCATCTTTGACTTTGTAGGCTTATAAATTCATTGATATTTTAAATGTTTTTTGTTGTTATAACTTCATGCGCAGCCTTTGTCTTATGTGTTGGCCTCTTCCTCATCCAGCGCAGACCTCCTCCCATTTTCATTTGCCTTTGTTAGTTTTAAAAATTCTTTAAAACATATTTCATCATGTGTTGGCCTTTCTTGGTAAAAGGTTATTGTATTTGGCATGCCTTATACACTTACCATATTTCATTTTCTTTAAAGTTTTTAAAATCTTTCAAAGTTTAAAACGCAACTCTCCTCTTCCATTTAACATGCCTCTGAATATTATAAAGGTGAATTTTCAAGTACAATGATCCTCTGACCAACTACACGAACATTCCCCACATCTAGTCATTCATTAATGAGCTTGCATCATATTCAACGATTTCATTCCAGTTCTCATACTTAAGTTTTACCATTCTAATCACAAAACCCTCTAAGTTCTTGAAAGTTCATCCGTAAGAGTGTATCGAGCATCTAAAAGAAATCCCACTAGTTCACAAGAAACATTGAATATTACTCTAAGTGTGTGTTGATCATCAACATAATAAGCATAAATTTTTTTACCAAGCACACAAGTCTTAGTGTGATCGACTATTCCTTCCCACATTTTGTTTGACCTGCCTGTTCCAAAAGCACTTCTAAATCTCTGGGGATCTATCAACATTAGGCTTAGAAAATCTTGTATAGTATAGATCCTCTCACTCTTCAGAAACTTATGAAAAGTACCATCTGATATAAGACCTCACAAGTTGATTAAAATCCTTAACTCCATTTTTTGCAAGCCCCCAAATCAGCATTGGATGGGACTTTCCCAGACATTCAACTAATTTATTCAATGCACTCCATCACGCTTATGCAAAATGTCTAAAGACCCATGGAAGACTACCACTGAACCAATTTGAACCCTTAAATACAAGGAATGTGTGTGCTAGAGGAGAACACTAGATACACTCAAATTTGTAATTTATTGATATTCAAACTTACCCAGCTTCAACTTACTTCTGCAGATGCAAACTCAAAACACTTAATATTTCAATTCAAACTGATTTGGTAAAAATACCAAATGGAATCCTGAAGTTTTGATATCTTTCCGATAGGTTAATTAGAATATGGTGAGCGTGGATCAACAACTAGCTTTATATGGACATCTATTGGTCACAAATTATGCACCTCTGAAAATGATCATTCTAAAAACACTATGCAAATACAAATGTCCAAACTGCACAAATTGTATTTGGATTTTCCCTTGAAAAAAATATCAAATTATGTCCTGAGACTTGATCCTTGATCCTGGTAGTACACTGATATAGAGAGATCATAAGGAGTTAGCTCACTTTTTAAAATTTTCAGCTAGCACAAAAGTGTTAACCCTCAAATTTGATCCCTCAGAGAGAATCATTGTTGTGCAGATTTGAAATTTGAATAAGTCAGGTTTGGATCTGGCCTCACAAACCTATTAGATGAATGCCTCATGATCTGAAACCTTGGGTATAGGTTCACTTACATACGGAAAAAAAAAATTTCAATTAGCTTGTTCGGATCATTAACTAATCAATCAATATGAACCCCTAAAGTCAGCCTCTTACCAACTTTCTAATTTCAAAATCAGTAACATTGAATAAATCTGATTTGGAACTGGTTAAGAAAACTAACCAAGTGGATTGGCCCAATTTTGAAAATATTTATGCAGGCATATTTCCATGTTTACAATTTAGGGGAACACTCAATTTCTCATGACATTCAACCGGGTACAAACTGTGGGGCCTTAAAGTAGGGCATTCGATAATTCTACAAATTACACCTAGGGAACCAGATTAAATTGCAAACATAAATGCTTTGGAAATATTATCATTTGCACTTACAGGGATCTAAAAATGGAAATAGAGATTATCTCTCATGCCTACAACACCTCATAATAATCCTTATGTCATGATTCTTAATCTGGCCAAAAATACAAGCCTGCAAAGTAAGTCATTTGATAAAATCAGGAAATGTGCAAAATGCAGATTTAGGTAAAACACCTCCAAATGCCTATCTTCAAAACATATCAAATCTGACATCTGAAAGTTTTAATCCACTATATTTACTCCATGAAAGGTGGTGCACATGTTCCCCAAGTGGTTTCACATAACAATCACCAAGTATTATTTTACTTGCACTCCAAGTAGGCCTCTTCAAAAATCTCTTTAGGGGTATTCATCTTGCCTTAGAGAACATTTTTTAATTGGTCACTCCAAATTTAAGAGTACCAACATACTGTGGCACATTTCTATACAAAATGTAACTCTTTCTAATTTATGTTCCAAAATTGAAGAACATTTACAATGCATCACTTTATTATTTAAGAAAGTATGTACTCTTTCTACATTTACCAAAGATATTAAAAAGAAAGAGGCAGAAACTGAGAAAGAGATGACTTAGTAGCTTGCTAAGATAACTAATGAGCTTGGAGAATTCCAGACACTCTACTGAAATATATAGGAACTCATGGGATTTCAGCTCTCATTGAGACAAGAAGAGGACAAGCTAAGACTAGAGTTTCTTGAGCTACAAGCACTAGTTATTCCCCACATGCAATCAATGCAAACACACCTAAAGAAAGGCAAGGAACTGGCAATTTTTACAGAGGTTATCACCCTGGATACTGTAGTTGATCTATTGGTAGATATAACTAAGCATATTGTGATATTATAGAATCTCCGAGACACTTGGGAGACTGTACTAGTTGGATTGCAGCAGAGGTATAACCATATTTTTGATATTTAAACTTATTGTTGAGACTTTTTGTCAAAAAAGGGATATATATATATATATATATATATAGTCTGAAAATTAAAAAATAATTAGAGAATAGAAAATACAAAAACAAAAGTATATATGTGAAAAGGAGAAAAAGAAGAGAAGAGTATAGAGAGTAACATCCAAGGGGGAGTTACTATGGTATCATGACTTTGGAGCTTTTGTCAAAATTCTCAACTAATTTCAAAGGGGGAGATTTTATCTCTAGAATATTTTGTTGTCATTAGTTTAGACAAAGTCATAAGAATCAGAAAATTCAATAGGTGAATGGAAGAAAAGAAAATATATGAGCAGTCGGTAATGTACACCGAGCAATGTAGTTAAGTCAGTAAAGCGCAAACACAACACCGATAGAACAAAGTTTACTGAACACCGAGAGCACAGCCAGTACACCGTGTTGACAGTTACTAAGTACTGAAGAACAAGTTAACTGAGTGTAGATAAGTTACTCTACCGAGTTACTTAATGGATTAAAAACTTATAAGGATGAATTTAATACATTGACATAGTATTAATTGTGATTCTACAATACATGATGATGAGTTTGCTACATGATCAATGATCAAAATAATTCAAAGAGAAGATCTGAGAAGCAGATTAAGTGGTTAATCAAAGATTGCTATTTCTAAGAAAAACACCACATACCAAGGTAAAAGTGACATGGTCACTGAGCAGAAAAGAAGATCTAATGGTCAAAATAATTTATCAGTGACCTAATGAATAAGATTAAGATGCAATAAATCTTATACTTAAAGGATTATTTACAAAACAAAAGTGAGAAAGAGAGAGAGATGATGTTATTAAAGAACATAAATCAGAGCAGAGAGAATCAAGCTGATATCTTGCTACACCAGAGAAAATTTGAGAAATATTACAGATTAAATTGAGGTAACACAAGTATTTCAGATCACATAGAGTCTGATAAGCATTTGTAATTGATGCAATTATAACAGACATTTGTAAGTTGTTAATACTATTGTACTGAGAGCTAGAAATCCCAATACAGGATAGATCTTAACCGATCTGATTTATATAAAACCTATAATAGGGTACATCTCTAAGTGTAGAGATTGTAAAATCCTCTAACCAGGTAGACTTAACAAGTCTTTTTATACTCTTAATCAGGTAAGCTATCAAAATGGCTAAACTATGTAAGCTCTAATCAAGCACCCTTTATACTGCAGTTAGTGAAGGTTGTGGGTATCATCCCCACCGTGATTTTTTCCTCTAACAAAGGATTTCTGTGTAGACAAAATCATGGATTTATGAGTTCATTTACTCTAATGTTTTCATGTTATTTTTTATGTTTTATTTTAATTTATTGAATTTGGTAATCAGAAAATAGCAACAACAGTATACAGTTTAAGTCCTAAAATTTTTTATGGTACTGATTCACCCCTACCCTCTTAGTCCCAACTTTCCATAATTTATTCCAACACACCTGATTTGGTACCATCCCTGAGACACTAATGATGTTGTTTCTAGAAATATATGATCCAAAAAAATTGAGCAACACTCTACAAGAAAGTTATAGCTCAATGAAGATTATATTAAGAAACACACCCTAGAATTTTCATTGCATCTAAATCAAAGTGAAGGCCCTCCTTCTTGAAAATGTGTAGTATTTAATTAGTCAATGATATCTTCAATAAGTGGTTTGAATAAAAACTTGGCACATTTAGAAGAAAGAGGGTCAATAATCTTGCTAATGTAATTGCAAATGAAACAGATTCTTGCAACTTTACAGTGTGTCTCCATGGTATGTTGTAAGGCATTCTAAGAATCATTGAATCTTCCACATCTAGTATGATGATTTTTAAGGGTGGACAAATATAACCACTATTGTTACTACCAGAACCTATTTCCACTATAGCAAATTCCTTAATTTTTGTACAAACAACATTAATACCACGGTCATCACTAGCAGTAACCTCTAAAACTCTTGATTTGTATAGCCTTGATCCAAAAACATGGTGTATAATTAAAAGAGATGTTGTCTTTCCAGCCCCCAATAGACCATAGAAGAACAAACCAAGCAAATAAAATGTGGTGCGCTTGTGCTTTTATCATCTTTAACATAGCTATCATCAATGTTGGGTGTCCATAAAATATTCCATGGCCTTTTTAATGTTCGATATTTTAGGATTTCTCATCATCTTCATTGAGGAGACTTTTCCTTTTGGTGAGACATTTCAAATTTTCATTTTTTACAAATGTTATGCTGATAGTATTCCTGAGACACTTTGGAACTTCAAAGAAATAATTTTATCATTTTAGGGTTGCACTAATCGTCATAGGGTAAACATAAGCCCTTGGAGAGAATTTTTGTTTTTTTTGATGAAACATAACTTTCTAATGAGAACCTTTCTATTTAAAATATTCTTCGCTACCATATTGAGTTATATCATGAGCCCACACCATTCATTATTGACCCACTCCATTGATGTGTAAGAAAAATATTTACTTCATGGGAAGACTATTTTGAAAGAATTTTTTGTTAGTCCTAAGGGTCCAAGATTACTAAGAGGGGGGGAAAATTAGTATTCTTAGACATATGCAAATTTATTCTTCATTAACTCAAAACCAACATTCACAAGTTAACCAATTGACAAGAAAATGAAACAACAATGGGAATGATGACCCACAAATAATGTACTCTTCTGAAGTATTCCATGTTAGGAGCTTAACCCTGTTAGGAGTTTACAAAGACACTATTAGGTGCCACCCATTTATGGGATTTACCTCTAGCCCTGTTAGGATCTTTACTCTATTAGGATTAACTATGTTAGGAGATTTAAAACTCAAGTTAATGAGCCACTTTGTTAAGAGATTTACAAATAAGACCTATTGGGAGCTACCTGATCAAGGCATTTATAATAGAAACCTTGTTAGGGTCACTTGATATGGAAATACAACTCCTTTGCTTGATCAGATCCACTATAACACATAAATTCTCTTCTTAGGTGACTTTGGAACACCCTATCTTTATTACACCTTGAAACCCATGATCTACACACACAAATAATTGATTTCATGTTATAAATATCACTATTCAAGGCCTAAGGTGACCATCACCTTAAATCTCAACAAACACACTCAAAATAACCTTTCCAATCTTCTTTGTTAGAGAGATCACCCCAAAACACATATCCCAATATAACATACTTCTTTACCAA
This sequence comes from Thuja plicata, assembly GCA_018584345.1. Taxonomy (NCBI): domain Eukaryota; kingdom Viridiplantae; phylum Streptophyta; class Pinopsida; order Cupressales; family Cupressaceae; genus Thuja; species Thuja plicata. The sequence goes on along the minus strand of MU223516.1, from coordinate 823,205 downwards.
ATAGGTTGGCCATAGGATAGACCCTTACAATTTATTTTACCAAGAATATTCAAACAAGTTTTGACCAACTCAGCCTACATGTTGATAAAATTTCTACCTCGACCAATATAATGGAAAAAAAACACCACAAATGAATTGAGACATCTCAGAAATAAAACTCGAGCACAAATGATTCATTGCATCTTGATCGTCGATCGCCAAAATAATATCTACTTGAGCTACCATCGGTAGCTCAAGAACATTGTCACCTTTTAGAGAAATAACTTATGTAACCATAAAACATGCTTACCGATTATCCAAATCAGTTTTGGTCATAACCATGAACTTAACACAATATCAAAAAAATAATCCTATGATCATGCCACCTAACCCAACATATATTTGATAAACTGATCAAATCACTCATCATAAATTGTTCTAGCAGTTGCTCTATCATACTCCAATCAATCATATCTTACACAAATCATACATTCAATAGTTATGATCATAAAGTGAGCATCTAAATACATTCCCAAGTCTCCCTTAAGGATCATGACCACTGAAACCACTTACATCTCCTTATTCATCCTTCTTACATTATTAACAACACACTAAGAACACTAAGTCAATACTTAACATCAATGTCAACACAATAATTGATCATCATATCATCAATTATGATAACAATCTCCCCCTTTGGCATTTATGGAAACACAACAATCAAAACACATTCTTAATCAGATAACCTTATTTTCTTGTGTTCTTTCACTTTGATGTGTCTCCCCCTTTCTCTCTTTCTCACTAATATCATTGTTTTGTCTCATCTATCTCATATGTTTTCTTGTCACTTCTCTGCACTTAACTCCCCCTTTGAAAACAATGCCAGAGACACCATAACATAGATCACTTCTTCTCCTTGGATGCTAAAAAAAGTACCCAGTTCCTCTACCACTGATTTCTCCCGCTAAGGAGTAGCCCCCTATTTCATCAATCTAAAAAATATTTCCATTATAAAGCATTGGAACGATTCAACAACATCACTTTAATTTTTCTCAGATAGGGGAAGGACCCCTAACATTCCTCTTAGATACTCAAATGTATCCTTTGGTAATGGATTTGTAAAAATACATGCAACCTATTCCTTAGTTGGTACATACTCTAGCTGTACCACTTTCTCTTGTACCTACTCTCTAAGAAAATTTTATTTAATTGCAATATTCTTGGTCTTATAGTGCATTACAGGGTTCTTAGATATATTTATAACACTATTACTATCACAATAGGTAACCACATGTTCATTTACCTTCTCCTGAATACCTTCCAATATCTTCTTCATCCAAGAAACTTGAGTGCAATTAATAACAACAATAACATATTTTTCTTCTACAGTAGATTGGGAAATATAATTCTACTTTTTGCTTGTCCATGACACAAGTATCTCTCCAAGAAAGAAATCTCCTCCACTTGTGTTCTTCCTATCATCTAGATTACCTTCCCAATCCATATTAGTGAACACACTCAAAGTAAAAACACCTTTTTGATCATACCAAAGACCATAGTCTTTAGTCCCTTTTAAGTATCTAAAGATTCTCTTCATGGCCACCATATGGGATTTTTTTGGATTAGCTTAAAATCTTGCAACTATCCCAACAACATGTGCTATATTAGGCTTACTATGAACAAAACACTACAAATTACCAATCATGAATGTAAATAAGGTTGTATTCACCTCTTTAGAATCATCTTCCTTGGATAGCTTTTAGTCGGTCACCACTGAAGTTCCTACCAGTTTATAATCTTCTAACCTAAAAGTCTTTAAAACGTCCCTTACATACTTTGTTTGGCTGATGTAGATTCCATTACTGAGCTGAGATATCTGCAATCCAACAAAATTCTTGATCTATCCAAACATTGACTTCTCAAATTATATCCTCATTTATTTTTCAAATTCAATGCTCATCTCATCATTTCCACCAAAAATGATGCCATCCACAAAGACTTCAGCAATCAATAATTGGTCATCCTTCTTAATATTAAAGTAAACATTGTTGTCCTCACTTGTTTAGATGAAACAAATCTCAATTAGATAAGAGTGGAGTCTTTCATACCATGCCCTTGGTGCCTTCTTTAATACATAAAGTGCCTTATACAACTTTCAGACCATGTCCTCATCCTCTGATAGTGCAAAACCATCAAGTTGTTCTATGTAAACTTCTTCTTCCAGGATTCCATTCAAGAATGTAGATTTGACATCCATTTGAAAAAATTTAAAACCTTTGTAAGAAGCATAGGCTATAAAAATCCTCACTCCTTCAAGTCTAACCACTGGTGTAAAATTCTCTCTATATTCTAAGCCTTCTTCTTATGCATAACCCTTAACCACAAGTCTTGCCTTATTTTTGACTACTTCACCATATTCATTGAGTTTATTTTTGAAAACCCACTTAGTTCCTATCACATTCTTATCAAAAAGGTATGGGAACAAGTACCCAAGTATTTTCCTTCTTTATTTGATCCAATTCTTCTTCCATAGCCTTAATCCAATCTTCATTCTTTAATGCCTCTCTTACATATTTACAATCATGTTCAGAAATAAAACAATTACTTTCTTTGATCTTCCTTCTAGTCAAAACACCAACATTCTTATCACTAATAATCTGATCAGTAGAATGATTCAACTTTACATACCTTAGAATCTAGTGATGATGTGCAACACATCCTTAGTGATCTTTAAAGGTTGATCTAACCACATAAATTGGTCATGTACTCGGCTGAGTACCATTCTCACCCATTCATGCTTAAATACCCTCAGTAGATGCATTACATGAATTAAGCCTTTAGCTTCCAAGTGTGTGTGCTCATCCTTAACTTTCCCATCTGTGCACAACTTATTGTATGAGGCGTCGACCTCTGCTTCACACAACTCTTCGATTTTACAATGAATAAATGTGTCGACATCTTAAATCAAAATTACTCATGGAGGGATTGAAGATAGGGCTACCATAATATATGTTTCAGCGGCTTATGATGGGGGCAATTTGTACTTAGGGTTTACTAGTTCTATATTCTTCACTAACATTGGTATCTGCATCCTTGGTGTCATGACTACCTTCAAATGTATCGATTGAACAAACTAGGGCACGCTGACAATATACGACTTCACTAATACATCTAGGTTTAAAGTAGTTATCATAGAAATGTCTCGAAATCCTCTTAAGTAGATACAGAAATACCTTGGAATCACCTTGTTTCTCTCGAAGTGATCACTCTACAATATGCTTAGTGTTCTTTGAAAATGTTAGGTACAAATGAATAGCAAAAATGACCTATTTATAAATTTTCTTAGCAATTAGGGTTCCGACGGCTCTATTAATTTGCATTAAATGTGCTTGCAGAGTCCTTATACCTTTAAACCAAATGCATAGTCACTTTGCTTGACCGAGTTAAGAAAATAACTATATATTACAATGTTCAGACAAAATTTCACAACTTATTCAAATGCATCTTGATATGATTATATGGATCTTAACTCTAATGCTTAGGAACTAAAGTAAGATTTATGATAAGCATGTAGTTCCTACATACCTCTCACCATTTAGGTGGATCTTTGTGCACCTGACTCGGTAGAGATGGTGTTGTCTATGGTTCCAAATGATGTTACATCTTCCTAAGTCTTTCTCCTCTATGTTTTGTTCATTTGTTCTCTAATTTTTTCAACAATATGTGGTGCTTTCTTTGTAAATTCATCATCGGTTGGTGCATCTCCTTAGTATATGCAATTCTTTGCTAAGTGTCCTACCTTATGACAGTGAAAACATGCCATGCCAGGGTTCCTCCATAATCTTTTGTTATTCCTTTCGTGCATCATCATGCAATTTGTAGCAATGTGTCCATACCTTCCACATGACAAACATGATATCCTTGTATTATAGTCCCATGGTATAGATGGGTGATCCCACAATAGTGGGTTACACTTTTTGGGAGGAAGGATTTCACCCCGAAAAGTGTGGCCCACAAAAAAACACTTCATACTTTCGATCGGAAGAGACAAATACTTCCGATCGAAAATAAGTAACTTCCGATCGAAAGTACCAAAAATGGGTACTTTCAATTGGAAGTTACTTCCGATCGAAAGTGCTTTTTACTTTTGATCGAAAGTAGTTAAGTACTTTCGATCGAAAGTAGTTAAGTACTTTCGATCGAAAGTACTTAACTACTTTCGATCGAAAGTAGTTAGGTCAAATTTGGCAATATACAACCTGCCGAAACAGTGAAAATCACTGTTTCGGCTGGGTTGAAACTCTATGGGGCATCCAAAATATCAATCGCCGACTCAATAGGTTTTTCACATTTTCATTGCATTTTTTAATATTTTTTTAATACATATTGTTTGTATATATAATGTATATTTTTCTTTATACATTGTTTGTATATATGCACATGTATATGTGTATATATGCATATATATGTGTATATATGCATATATATGTGTATATATGGATGTATATATGTGTATATATGCATGTATATGTGTATATATGCATGTATATGTGTATATATACATATATGTGTATATATGCATATATATGTGTATATATATGTGTATATATACATGTATATATATGTATATATGCATATATATGCATGTATATATGCCTATATGTATATATATGCATATATGTGTATATATATGCATATATGAGTATATATATGCATATATACATGCATATATGCACATATATATACATATATACATGTGTATATATGCATATATATA
>MU223516.1:768661-789957 GCA_018584345.1 Thuja plicata | reverse complement strand
ATGATTATATGAACTTATTGTATTTACCTTTTTTTATTATGTAGTAGATGTTGGAAATAAAATATTTGGTAACATATGATTTTTTATTCAATTCTAAACCTCATTAAATGGAATATGATAGGGAATACGACTAATTTATAATAAAAAATCTTTGAAAGAAAAAGTCCAAAAATAATACATAATTGATATTGCCACTTAACGAATGATTAATTTGTTGCAACTAGATTAAGATATTATGTTTCTATTTATCATTATTCAAACATAATAGAACATAATTATAATTACCCAATTATGACAAACAATAGAAATAGAACAAAATGAAAATAACATAGAAAAAAGGCGTAACCATTGCACACTAAGGTGCAATTGCTAGTTAAATATTATGGTGGGTATTACCTCCCCGTATTGGTACGACTTCTGTTGTGGGCATTATAATATGTTTTCTGTCTAATTCGCACCAACTCTTACGCAATCACGCATCTGATGCATTTTTTATGACAAAATAAAGCATCAGTAGCATCTTCCGTTTATTATTAGTGAGGTGGACAAGAATGATCGCTGCAATGACGCGATCAAGGCTAGCCTTCCTATTTAATGATTTTTATTACCATGAATTGGTCGTTGCTGACGATATCAAGGCCGGCGGAGATTTGACCTCCTTTTTCTATTGCTTTGTAATTAAATTAATTTCTATCATATTAACAATGTATTTTACAAACTACATATATTGTGTATCATTTTTCATGTAATTAAAGATTTGACTATGAAAACTTATTTACTTAAATAATAAAATTTTATTGTATTAAATATTTAATTGATGTGTCCATTAAATTTGTAGCAATAAAATTATTAGATAAAATGACTAGATTCTTACTAACAACTATAATTTATCTTTTTTTTAATATTAATAAAATAAACATGTTCAACTTTAATAAATAGTGAAAAATATATAATTTATTTTAAATTTTATTATATATCAAATTTAGATTCTCATTACTCAATACAATTATTATTTTATTATAAAACATGGACAAATATTGTTGATTTTTTTTATATAATATAAAAATTTATAATATTTTAAATATTATTTTAACAATATATCATAACAACACTATAAATAAAAAAATAAATGCAACGACTCAATTATCCTAAATATTAATTTAGTACTTATTGGAAAAATGGCAGTATTAAGAACAAAACTAAGTATCTTTGGTGAGTTGGTAGGTATCCTCTCAAATCAATAAATGAATTGTTATTCAAGTGGGACACAAAATTGAAGAAGTAAAAATGTAGATCATTGGAATGATGAAAAGATCCACGTTGGTTGAGATTTGACGTACTTCTTTAAATAATTATGTGAAATTAAATTGATTGCATCTACTTATGTATTTGATTATTCTAATTAGAAAAAGGTTGGCTTGGCGAAGGAAACGTCAAGAAAATCTCTCAAGGGGATGCTTGAATTCAAGAGAAATTTGCTGATGTCTAATCCTTGCGACTTATCTATCCAAACTTCTATAGTTGTCATTGAAACTTAGCTTCATAAACTTGATATGTATAGAGGACAAGGGAGCAAAATTAGAGCTAGATTGCACTGGATTAATGAAGGAAACAAAGGCAATAAATATTTCTTCAATTATCTAAATTATAAACATAAGAAGGATTTTATTAGAGCAATACGGGGTGATTATGGACATGTTTACACTAATCCATATGATATTAAGGGTCTATTTTATAATTTTTATGAAAATATCTTTAAACAAGATTCACATTGGCGAGATGTTTAGATAACTTTGGAAGACATCATTAAGGATATTATTCCTACAAAGGTGGATGTTGAATATAGTAAATTTATTGATAGGGATCTATCTCATGAGGATTTGGAATGTGTTGTTTCTTTAATGGCTCCTAATAAAAGTCCTGGGATTGATGGGTTATCTATTGAATTCTATCAAACTATGTGGTAGCATATCAAACAAGACTTCTACCTAGTGTATTTGGAGGCCTTGTGACATGGCTCCTTAGGTCTTGATATAAAAAAAGCTTTATTAAATCAAGATTCTATCTCTAGATGGCATCCAAAATCCTTGTTGAATACATCTTATAAAATCATTGCGAAAGCTTTATCTTTGAGAATTAAGTGAGTGGCTAAAGGGATTGTAAGACCTGAATAAATTGGTTTCCTTGGTGGACGATTCATTCTTGATAACTGAATTCTTGCTTGGGAAACTTGTGAGTGGGCTCAATAAATAGGACAAAATGACTTACTTGTAAAGATCAATTTTGACAAAGCCTATGACTGAATGAAGTGGAGATTTATCATTAAAATGCTAAAATGGTTGGGGTTTGGCCCTAAAATTTGCAAACATGTTAAAATATTATTCCAGGATGCTAATGATCATATGCTAACCAATAATTCTATGATAGACACACTACCCTTAAAATGATCAATTAGGCAGGGATGTCCATTATCACCATTTCTCTATGTGCTTGCTCCTAATGCACTGGGTTATTTACTACAAAAATATGATCAAATGAAGGGTGATCCTACAAAAGTGTGTCCCACTTTTTCCCACGAAGAAAAAATGCGCGGATGAAATTTATCCATACTCACCCCCTTCGCTCGAATAGGGGTGTTTGCACAAAGTGGAAAAACCCCTTCATGCGAACCCGATGACATAGGTGGGTTCGCATGCAGAGGACCTTTCATGCGAATGTGGTGATATTGAGGTCATCGTGTGAAGACCCATTTTGCACGATGGGGTTTTTCACCGAAATTTCATATAAATTTCTGGCGTGGCAATTAATCTATCACTTTTAACTATTCATTTTTACAGACTACATGCATTGGAGAAAACACCCTAGTTGGAGGAGGCTATCGGAGATAACTTTCAAGACTTTTCTATGTAGAAATCGACATTCGTTGATACTAGGTCCACTAATTTGTTCCCTTTTTTGTTTATTCATATTTGTAAAGTGTATGTCTTTTAATTGCTTTTAGTTATTTATCATAATATAATCTCATGCAAGTTTTTTTCATTTTTTATAATTTTTAATTAGTTTTTATTTAGAAAAATTAGAAATTTATTAGAAAATCTTAGAAATATTTATAAAACTATTAGAAAACCTTAGAAAATTTTAGAAAACCATCATAAATAATAAGAAAAATTTAGAAAAATTTAAAATTTATTTAATTAGGTACATATATATGTTTCATTTTGTAGTTTTTAATTATTGTATTATATGTGTTTTAGGAAAACTTGAAAAACAATTAAAAAAACTTTAGAAAATGTTTAAAAAAACCTAGGTGCATAAAAAAACCTAGGTGCATTCTCTCTCTCTCTCTCTCTCTCTCTCTCTCTCTCTCTCTCTCTCTCTCTCTCTCTCTCTCTCTCCCAAGTAAGACCTTAGATCTCTCATATGTTACATGAAATAAATAATTTATGGATGTATACATAATCGATGTTATGATTTATCTCATTTACAGTCCAATATTGGTGATGTACATGTTATTTACAATCTATTTCTAGGTGATGTACATTTCAATATTATAAAAAAAAAAATTCACTATTTAGAATTGTACATGTATGTTAGATTTTAGTATTGGTTTATAGTTAAGTACATGGTTTTATATAAAATTTGTTTGCATGTTACATGCACATAATGTACTTACATTATTTTTAAGATTTAACATGTTACCCCTATATGGCACATCATCATGATGATGCACCTCATGATGGAGCATGTCCTGATGAGCCTAATGTTCATTACATTGGTAGTATTTTCCATTATACTAATGTTGAGATGGGGATGTTGAGATTTGTGATTTGTACATCCAATGGCGTGTATAGAGATATATGTACCACTATTTTGTTAAGTCTTGAGCGACTAAATGAGCACTCGAGATCCCATATTGCATACACCCTAGAGATTATCTTTGCAAATTTTAATACACTAAGAGCATAGATCTTAGGCAATGTGTCCTTGGATATAGTTTAGAGTTATGTTTCCAAGGACATCATCAAATGAGAGGTCTTCCCATATTATGGGGGAAAGGACAAGGTGAGAGCCTATCTGGTGACACAGTGCGTAGATCTAGATATAACCTCTCAGATTTACACACGATTCCTTGCAACACATGGTTTTTATCCAAATAATGACCATATTCCATTGTATTTTGCATATATGTTGTACGTTGAGGTCCGTTTGGGCCTCAACCTCAACTACCTAGATATTATTGCTTATTTTGGTCAGGGGCATGGTAGAACTGTTGATCATGATCACTACCATAGGGCTCAACAACCTTCTCCAGCTCATAGATAATTAGCCAGCCAGAGGTTTCTGGTCATAGCACCATTTATGGTTCCTATTTTTGATAGAGCTCTTATTGATTTCTAGAGGGAAGCAATTGATAGGATCAGTCATATTCTGCAACCACTAGTATTACATCAGATACACTGTGAATATACATTTTGTGTAGACCCTAACCCAGACAATCTTCATAGGTACCATCTAGTGCAAGACCAAGTGATTCTATGTCATATAGAGTTTCTGGCCTTCCAACCCTACAAGAGGTATGAGTTCTTGCAATAGCTCAGAGTCAAACTAAGATGTCATCTTATTTTCTCGAGGACCTTCTGTAGTCATATTCATTTATTGCATCGACCCTTCAAATACTGATACAGGGTGTCAGAGATATGATTAGATTCTCACAGCCTATAGTTCCACTGAACTAGACCATGCCCTCAAGTCATATGCAACACTCACATCACTCTGCGTAGCATGGCCTTCCCATAGATCACTTTGTAGCTTTAGAGGAGGAGATATAAGTTGACAATATCTATATCACAATTGAGGGCTTGGAGACATTTGAGGAGTAGCTATAGGGGTTGATTCAGGTGGATCAGATGGGATTGTATATAGATATGCTACTACAATCAGACTCTACACCACTCCCCTCTTAGATATGCAACCCCCTATACTCCTTATTACTATAGAGGGTTGGGACCGAAAATGGTGTGTGTGATGCAAATTTTTTGGATGATATGATGGTAGTTCATGATCCTCTTTCTCTTGAGACTCGTGTATTTAATTTAATTTATTTTAACACCAATGTGTACTTATTCAATTTTTAGTTTATATTGTACACATAGCTCAATTATTTGTAGTCACATGTACTGATGGGTATATATAATTTTTTGTAGGAATAGTTAGCTGACCACATTACCCCTAGCCTAGCGCCAGAGTGTTTGCATAGGAGAGATTTAGTGGATGCAACACCTTCTACTAGCCAGGTGAGTTTTAAATACATAAAAATGTGTGTATGTATGCAAATTTATATGTTTATATATACATGTTGTATGCATAAATGTTATGTTTACTTTTCAAACTTTACATGATTATATATTTATATATATAACCAGTTCTTGGACTAAATTTACAGGGGTCAGTTGCAACACATTCAAGTGAGAAGGACACTCAATTATTGGGTTGCTCAATTTGTATGTGTCTTGATGACAAACTTAGAGTATTGCATATCTGATGCTACTAGTCCTATACATTTATGTGTTTTTTATGATTTGACATGTAGATTTATATACTCTATACATAGACACAAACAATTTATGTGTTTATGTTTGACATCTATATACATGCTTAAATTTATGTATTTTTTACATTTGATTAGATTCTTATTTACATGTGTTTACCTATATATATTTTACATGTACTTATTTGTGTATATGATGTTTAAATATAGATGTTTTATACGTGTTTATTAGGAGATCAAAAAATATACGTGTTTATGATGTTTAACATGTGTAATTAATACATAAATTATTGATGTTTTACATGTGTAAATGTATACATATGTATGTTCTACATGTTTTAGTGATGTTTTTCATGTGTTTATCAACTTACAAAATTATATGTGTTTATTTGTATATTTGATGTTTATCTAGATATTTTAGTGGTAATCACCACATGTATAAGTTTGTATATATGACATTTGCTTAGATTTTTTACATGCACTTATGATGATTCAAGCAATGTAATCTTCTCTAATTGATTAACATGTTTATATATAAATACATAAGTTAGTAAAAAAATGAAATACTTTATATGTCAAATAATACATCCCCTTAAGTCATTGAAATGTAAATAATACACCCCCTTAAGGTCATCTAAGAAATTTAGTCTTCTCTAATTGATTAACATGTTTGATTCACGTGTTTAAAAAATACATCAATTAGTCAATAAATGAAATACTTTATATGTTAAATAATGCATCCCCTTAAGTCATAAAAAATGTAAATAATCAATCCCCTTAAGGTCATTTATGCAATTTAATCTTGTCTAATTGATTAACATGTGTACCTGATGACATTAATTTTCCATTAGTATACAAACAATACTTTCGGTAAGCATACACCGAAAGATAGGACTGAGAAAACTGAAGATCAGATACTAAGAGATCACCGAAGATGACTAAGTACAAAGAGAACTGACGAAACAACTTAGTGTGTAAACCAAAATCACAAAGCAAAAAGATAAAGTGGAACCCGACAGAGGAACTTGATATGAAAGATATAGTGCAGACCGACAAGATAGTAAAAGTGCAATTGACAAAACAAAACTGAAGGACAATCAAGCATGACCAACAGACAGAACCGAAAGTTAGTTGCTTCCCGCAAAAAGTAGATTTGACTTCCACATCAGATAAAGTAAGTGTATTCTATTTATAGGATATTTATTTATTTTAAATCCAGTTCTTTAGGGACAAGATACGTGAATGTAAGTTCTTTAATTAGTCTAACTGGTTTAAAACACATAGACTATGAGATCTAGGTACAAGTTGTAAACCTGATCTTAGAGTTAACATTGTTTTTATCAAAACTCGATGAAGTCAATCCATCTATATATAGATGATGCAATCATTCATAAGTGTATGTGCAATAATTATGTGAAGAGAGAGGATAACATGAATGAAGCATACGAGCACATCTATGGATCAAATTGAGAGTTTCAAGAACAAGAACAGTAAAAGATAAATTTGGCTATCAGAACCAAGAACAAAGGACACTGAGAATCAGAGGTATTATTCAATCACAATTAGGTGATAACATTTTTCATGTAAACTAAATTGGATCTGTAGCAGCAATAGGAGATTGCATTTACTAGGTCAATTTGTAGTTTGTTAGCATTCTAACAAGTGGAGCAAAGTGTAAAAATCCTTTCAAGGAAGGTGAATTTAACAGTCCAACAACAAATCTCTTAACCGAGTGCACACTCAACAATGTTGCTAAAGATCCTAATAGAGTAGACTTTAACAGGTCTCCACTGATACTCTTAACAGGGTAGATCATCAGAAGTGATCAAATTGTAAGCCTTAACTGGCCCCTTCAAATCTGTAGATAGTGAATATTTTGTGGGTGCCATCCCCACCATAGTTTTTACTTCCTCATAGGAGTTTTCTGTGATATCATATCTTGTGTTATGTGTCAATTACTTTCATGAATGTTTCTATGAATGTTCACATGTATGTTAATGTTATGAATTAATATAACTCACATCAAGATAGTATAAATCAGATTGAATGGATATACAATTGATTACAAAGGTTAATTGATAAAAGGGATACAAAATTTTTAGAGGTACTGATTCACCCCTCCCCTCTTAGTACATACTTCCCATTAATCCCAACAATTGGTATCAGAGATGAGTATCTTCTTGGAAATCTTAAAGGCTCAAGAGAAAAGATCATAGAATGGAGAAGTATAGACTGGATAAAAATATTGATAATAAAAATCTTGAAATTCAGATCTTCTATGAACAATACAAAGAATCTAGAATCAATATGAGACAACTGCTAGATGAAAGAAAGATTATGGCATCTCACTGTAATGAGATAGATTATCATGAGGAAGAGATACCAGATTTCTTTAAGTCTTTAGGATCAACGACAAGCAAAGCATTAGATACATCAGAAGAAAACATCACAAGCCTAACTAAAATCAATCTACATTTGGCTAGAAAAGTTAAATCTTTGCAAATCGATCAAGAGACACACATGGTGAGGATGATTGATGTCATGAACAATGATAGACACGCTGGGAAAGAAAGAACACTAGCTTTTGATGACAGAAGAAAGATCACAGAAAAGCTACAAGAAAAAAAGTCATAAATTCAAAGACTTACTGAGCATCATCGTGAAGTTACAAATCAAATTAATCTTTTGATTCAAGAGGCAAATAGAATGAATGTTGGATTCATTGAAAGAATAGAAGGTATCGATGAGCTAAGAGATGAGAATGAAAAGTTGAAACATGAAATAAGAATTCAGCAACAACACAATGAGATCATCAAGAAAGCTGAAGAAAGCAATAAAAGAATGGATGATTTTCTTGAAGGAAAATGGAGAGTCAACACCAAAAATGGTCTAGGCTTTACCGAGAATGGAGAATCATAAAATAAAATTGATCCAAAGAATGTCTATGCAAATCCAAGACCAAGAAAGATTACATGCAATCACTGTGGAAAGCAAGGCAATACATCAAATGTATGCAGAGACAAAATGAAAGTTATTCCTAAATCTACATCTTCATTCATAGGATTTTATTATAAATGTAATAAGAAAGGACATAAAGCATATGAATGTAAGTCTGAGATGAAACAACCAAAGAAGGAAACCTACATGGACAAATACTCTCCTACATGCAAAATGAATGGGCACACAACTTTTGAATGCTGGAAAAAGAAAAGGCAAGTATGGAAGCCAAAAGGTTAAGAAACTCCCTATCAATCGAAGAGAGTCGGTAATCAGTATGTATGGGACTACAACACTTGGACAAATTGTACAACATGTGGAAGATATGGTCACATTGTTGCAAACTATATGAGATAGTGGACTAGAAATTCTAGAGTTTGGACTAACCCCGGAATGGCATGCTTACACTGTCACAAAGTTGGTCATCTCAAGAAAGACTGCAAAGACTGAATGACAAAGACAAGCACATATCCCAATGGAAACACCATTGAAGATATCTGGAGGGAAAGAGACAAAATCTGGAGAAAATATTCAAGCACTAATGAAGCTGGACCAAGCAATGCAAATGGTGACACCCCATCCAATGGATCCAGTGACATCACCACCCCAACCTAAGATGAAAAAGTAAGTATGGAACTACATTACCGAAGCTATTATTTTACATCAGTTCCAAAGTATATTGATATAATTCCAAATTAGCATAAGAAAGATGCATCATGGTACTACTTGTTACAATCTATGATAACTATTCTCTCGGGCATATATACCAAAACCTGTCGGTATACACTCAAAATTGAGACTGCCTACATTTATCGAGAAGCATCGATTAAAAGAAAACTTGCTAAGTATAAACTAAGCCTTGTCGATAAACAAGAAAATGAATAAGTTGTCAGTGATACTGAAACCTGTCGGTAAAAGAAAGTGAATTAACGACTACTCTGAAACATTATGTTGTCACCGAAGGAAGTAAAGCCTTCACCGACAAAATCAGTCTTCATACACCGAGGAGTTGGTTAGCATTTATGGCACACATTTTAGGGAAACACCTATAAATAAGGAAACATAACAAATCATGTCACGACAACCAGAGCAGAGTGACCAAGGCAATTTTTGAGTAGAGATAAGTCATAGAGCGACCACGACTCGACCACCAGCACTACAAAGTAGTTCAAGAATCATTGAAAGCACAAACGGTAAGTTCTACAAGACCAACAAATCTGTTAATTTCATGCATTTCATAGGAAGCCCTAAATTTATGAAAATGGCTTCGACCTCAGGAACCATGAAAGCCAAGAACGCAAAGAAATATGAGTTCAAACTCATTAAGAATTTGACATGTGAGGAACCTAAATACAAGATCCATCCTAAGGTTGCCTCACAACCCAACAAAGTTGGAGCATTTTCATGCATACCAGCTAGGATTTTACTCATGGAAGATGTTTGATCTTTCATACAATAAAAGATTGTAGAGATAGGAACGTTAGAGAATGAAGAAGCTTATAAGAAGCTGTGTAATGACAATGGAACACTAAAGTATGAACACAAGCATATTGAAGTGAAAGGGCTCACCAATGCCCTAATGTTTCCAAAGGTTTTCAAAACTGAATGGATTCTGTTAGTGCTAATCTGAATGAATAAAAAAAATCTATGGCTTGATGAACTAAAGGAAATAACCCAAGACATCATTCATGCAGTCACCAGTTACCCCATAACCAAGAAAGTAAAGGCACTCAAGCATCCACCAAAGGTCAAGACCGAGAAGATGACAGGAGCCAAATGGGATGGCAGAGGACTAAAAGTTACAACAATAATCGATGATGAGATTAAGTTCGGTGCATGTGTTCTAGGATACAAAATTCTTCCAAGCAAGCAGATTGAACAACATAACATCAGGTGCAGTGGACACAATGTTCAAAATTGTGAAGAAGGGAACACAATTGGACTTATCTGAACTACTTCTGAATCAGTTGAAGGACAACTTAAAGACTATCAGGAATGCAAAGTCAAACACATGTAAGTTTGACTCACTAATAATGTGTATATTCTTCTATTTTTAAGAAACATTTCCATCGATTGGAGATGTTAAATGGGACAACACCAAACCGGTCACCATGAAAATCACTGAGCACATAGCTACACTGGGAGATAACTTTCAGACAATCATGCATGAATACTTCAGTGTATTCAATGACCAAATGCAAAAGAGGGTAAGAATCCCCAAGCAACTCATTGAAAAGTATAAAGATGTGATATGCTTTATGGTTGATACTGACAATACATACATTAAGCCTGCTATACCAAGGACAACATGGTTGCAACCATTAGAGTATGAGACCAACATTGATCTTGCAACTAAGGCAATTGATGCCTTGATCAATGAACCATTGGATAAGAAACAACCAAAATTTGGAACATATGAAGAGGCAAAGACAAGAATAAAAATTGGCCTAATTCTTAAGAAAATTGTCACAAAGAAGGACAAAATGGTAAAGAATCTGAAAAAGATAATGGCGGCAATCGAGGAAGAAGCTGAATAGGATCAAGAAGTTGAGTAGGAGGAAGAAATTGAAGAACAGGTATCTATCGGTAAAGATGAAGGAAAGGATGACTCCAAGGAAATAGAGTCAAATTCACCACCTCCTCCACCAACTAAGAAGACAAGGACTACAAATTATTCTAGGACAAGAAGCTAAACATCAAAGGATTCTACTCCTTCACCTCTAAAGAAAGTAAAGGTTGGGACTTACAAGAGGAAAGATCCCGCACCGATGAGAGGGAAAAACAAAAGAGGAAATAAGTTCATAAGAACCCGAGAAGACATAGAAGACACCGAGCAAGATGAAGCTGCAAAGGAAGAAAATGTCAAGGTAAAAGTTCATGAATCTATTGATGACATATGCAAAACTATTGCAAATTCTGGATCTATTACAGATTCAAACATTAGAAAATGGTTGAAGTTAGACCCCGAAGATCAAAATAAAGTAGAGGATGCCATCATAGCAAAAAAGTACAAGTTTAAATATGTACTAATTCAGTTTGAAGGCAATCATGTACCAAGAGAACAATTAGATAGATTATATGCTAGATAGACATTTGCTATGAAAACTGAGAAGGAAATAAGAGAAAGAGTACTTGTTACTGTCATGCCACCTGAATCAAAGAAGGTAGAAATAGATGAAATGATGGAGAAGTACAAAAAGGAGTTCTCACCGAAGTTGAGAGCATATAAATTTCTTGAAGGAAAGCTTATAGAGCTTAAATAGGATAGCATCAAGAAATGGTGTAAAATTATGAACAAACCTATTTAGGAGGAAATCCTTGAGAAAGATATTGAACAGGTCTTAATAAAAGATACTAAAGATGACACATCTGTTGAGTTGGACAAGGAAGAAGATGATACAACAGGAAAAAATAATGCAGATGTTGTAGATGAATCATGGCCAGATACCACAAATGACAACATTGTGGACATAGACATCATTGAAATCACAGATGACCTAGTAGAGGAAGTGAATAAAGATGAAGATGTCATTGTTGCTAAGGAAAAAACTGATGAACAAGACAAAATCGATGACACTGCACAAGTAAACATTCAAAGCAATATGCCAATATTGATACATGCTATCAATATTCTTTAAGAAAAAGAGAATTCACCTGAAAAGGATATTCCTAAGGATGCAAGAGAAGAAGGAAATAAATATAACATTGATGGTTAGAAAGACATCGGAGATACTTAGAATGTAATAGATACTACCAAGATTACTGGAGGAGATACCAAAAAAGATGGAGATACAACATATAAGAATGCAGAAACGAAGACTGATGAAGCTAAGGACACTAATGAAGGAGATAAACCTAACGATGGTACTCTTGAGGAAACCGATAAAGGTGCTACCAACGATGTAAAGGTGAATGTGGAGATGTCTACAGACACCCAACAAGCTGACACCCACACCAAGCAGTAGAAAGAAGCACAACAAGTCACTTCATCGAGCACAACTAACAAAGCTGAGAAATTGGCAATGGTTTTACATTCTAGTGATTCTCAGAAGAAGAAGAAGAAATCAAAGAATAAAAAGTTAGAGGTCACCTTGGATGAGCTCATTGAAATACCGTAGTGTGACCCATCTACACTTGACTTTGAAGCATTACAGGAATATGGAGAAATATGCCAAAGAAAGGCATTGCAGGAAAAGCTAAAGAAACAACAAAGGGAGTCCATGGTATTGTAGACAACACAAGACATACTACACCAAATTGTACCTGATGTTGATATTGACCAAAAAAAGCCAATACTAGATCAATTAGCTACCCTTACTGATGCAATCACAACTCAGAATATTGATGCTCAGAAGGCAATAGAGGATAGAGCCGAGATGAAGTACCAATAAAAGCTCATTGAAAACATCAGCCAAGAAGTGGTGGTAAATAAGGTAAAGCTATCAGAATTCATCACTGAATTAGTTCAAATAATATCTGAAGTTATAACCTTGATTCAAAAATTGAGCACAATAGAAAAGTTCACTAAAGAAAATAGTGACAACATTGCAAAGCTGGATATAGATCTAGCAAACAGTGCACAAAGCTTAACCACCGATGGAGACAATGCAGTTAAGCTACATTATGAGAAGATAATTGAAATAAAAAGGTTAAGGAACTATGGGAGGTAGAAACACACTTTAGGGAAGAAGTAACCAAGATCCAAGCTCAAATTCTACCCAACCTTACAATGCTCCAATAGCACATCAGTTCAGCAAGGCAACTGATAGCAACTCCCGAGATGTTTGTAGCAAACAACATCTACGATATGCACTCAAAGATCACACTCAAGGACATGGATATGGAAAACCTCAAAGAACAATGGGAGAAAATGATGGAAGACATGAAGTATTCACACTCCCACATTTTTTATAAGCTCTAAAGGTAAAGATATTTTCCCTTAATATCAAAAAAGGGGGAAAATGATATGAGTACAAAATACAAAAAGAGAAAATAATATGTATTCATTCATTCATTTAGATGGGAAAATGGTATGTATATGTATATTCATATGAAAAAATGATATGTATAAGGAAAGACATCATATGTGTTATGCCCTGCATACCCATCCCTATATTTTGTGTGCAAAATGTTGGGTCCCCCTTTTTTCGCTTTTGGCTCTTGCCTTGTTTTCTCTTGTTTTCCTTGTTTTCTCTTTGGGCTCTTCTTCCCCGAGGTTTGTTTTTCTTTCTTCTTTTGTTTTCTTGTGTCTCTGGGACCTGGTCCTAGAGTTTGTTGTTCCTTCTAGAGCCAGATTCTAGACTCTGGGATTCTTTGCCATTATGTCTTCTTTTGCAAGAAGGAATAGTTGCACAGAATCCCTGGGCCCAGAGTCCGGAGGCCCGCCTATTTCAGAGTTTGTGGAGAAGAATGTAACTTGTTTTTACCCTAAGAGTATAAATGGAAGTTACCAGCCACTTTCACAGTTAGTACGATTAAAACACTTAGAGCATCCAGAGAGATTCCTAGGTGATTAAGGCGATTAAATCGCAAATTGCTCTCTATGCTTAGTGGTTGATTAAAAGGTTGATTTGCGGTGCTTGTTCATGATCATTCGAAGGTAGAATTGATGCAGGGTGCTCCTCATGTTCTTCTTCCCTACTTTTCTTCATGTTTCTAGGTAGGCTTTCAGTTTTCCCTTCTCTGGTTTCCTCTTTTTGGTTCTTGTTGTTTTCTTTTGCTTCATTTTTTATTTGGTTTTGTCATTTCTACCTTTTGTGTTTTTCTTTTGGGTTGCCTCTTGTTGGTGGGTTGGCTGTGCTAGAGGGTTGTCTACCCTTTGTGCAGTTGTAAACTAGTGTATATGATGTACATTGTCATAGGGTAGCTCTTGTGCCTATGTAAGTGTTGTATAATCATGTAAGAAATTTGTAGGTACTATATATATGTTGACGTTGTTTTGTGAGCTTCACTTTAGCCCTCGCAGAGCTTCAGTTCAATGTATTTTAGTGTACATATGTTTCAGCCCTCGAACTTGGCCTACGGTCCTCTGTAAACTCATGTATATCTTGTGTATATCCTTCTGTTCTGGCGAGCTTATTGTGCTCCCTTGAATTTTCAACCACCCTGTCAAGCTCAGAGTCACCACAGTTTGAACTCAGCACCTCACTAAGTAGAGCCATGGCAACTTTCTCTCTCCTCTATCCTATCACCTTAATGGTGGGATTAATTTCCCACGAGTGGGCATTCAAACCCTATCCCATCTAGCATTCAATTTACCTTGTGTCAGCCCACTTGTCACCATTAATACCTCTACGCCGTCTATCACATGGCCATGAGATGATCCATGTCAGCCAAATACGGCTTGCTACTAGTCATGTCGACAATGGCTAGGTTGTTCAGACTTTGGGTCTCGAGGAGTCTCTTGTCTTTCATTTCCTCCTCTATCACTTAGTTCAACACCCCGGAACCCAGCTCACATCTATTTTAAGTACTCTGGGATTTTTGATATATGCTAACACTTATTGGATAGGTGCAGGGTGGTGAAAAATCCCCTGGAGTTTCTAATATTTATTCTATATATACCATGTTCTAACAGTTCTTCAATCTTGCAGGATTACGGATAGTTGATCAAGATGTCTGAAGTAATCACCCCTCCTGATAGCCCAGAGCTACCTACCCCATCCACTCGGGCGACCACAAAAACCAAGACCAAAAATATGTTGGAAAAGGTACCCTTAACCTCCAAATACCCAAAGGAGGGCATTATCGTAGGGTCTAAGGTGGACTCCAAAGTACAGGAAATAATAGACATAGAGCCTAGACTTTGGGCTAAAATGCAGGGCTTAATTCAAGCCATATACTGATTAAAGGCCGTTGGAGATAATATGGCCACTCAATTGGACACTTCTAGCATTATAAAGGCTGCAAACTTTCCCTGTGTAGTGCAATCACCAGAATAGATACCTCAGCTAGCAACATTGTATAATGCACCTAATCGGACTATTCTGCTCGCCCGACGAGATCCCCGTCATTGGCTGCAATGATGAGCAAATAGACTTTAGCTGAGGCAAAGCCTACTAGTATTTTGGATACCAGGGTCCCATTGCTGAGAAAGAAGAAGAAAAAGGTGGCCCCACTCCAAGCACAGCTGTTAGCCCCAGTATGCCATAAATGCCTCTAGTCAATGTCAGTTCAGACTCTCCCGAACTTGAAAATATTTTAGATTCCTCTCCCTCACATGATGAATTTGATGACATTTTTGAAGTGGATTAGCTCATGAATATTCATGAGGATGTGCATCATGCAACAGAGGAGATTGTCGCCCAAGAAAAGGAGAAAGTCCCCGTAGAAGAGGAGGTCCCGGAACAAGAGGCTATTGAAGAGCAGGAGGTCCGGGAAAAGACACAAAGGGGGATTAAGTGGGATAAAAAATTGGTCCAAGAGATCAAGGATGAACCAAGGTAAAGCATAGATGAGAAACTGATGGTTGGGGAACCCAGACCCATGGGATCAACCATATCCCCGATCATCACGCTCCAAACACCTTTGGTAACTCCAGGTGACCAAGTACCTTAGAGCACATTTGGTGAAGTAGTAAAAACAACCGCATTGTTAAATTTTGGCTAGAAACCTCAGCCACCTCTAAAAAATATTCCAATAGAGGAAGACGTTCCAATGGAAGAAAATGTTCTAGTGGATGAGGCCAATGAGACCAAAGAACAACAGAAATAGAGTGACTGGGAAGTCCCAGAAAATGTAAATGTCAGATCAACTGATGGTGAGGGGGATGAGGTCCCTAAAGATATAGGTGATAATGACACTAGAGAAGAGGAAGTTCTGGATATCACAAGAGAAGACGCCAACATGGTGGAAAACACTGAAGCCTCCAGAGAACGGGAGCAAGAACAGGAAGAAAACAAAGAAAAAGAGCCTGATGACACTGCAAATTCCAGGAATGCGTCACTAGATTCTGAAAAGAATCTAGATACCTAGGTCTTGATGAAAAATCCACCCTAGCCACCCCAATGGCTAGTAGAATTGAGAAAGAGAAAGGCCCTGATGGTTGCATCAAGTGTCCCGCTCTCCCTGGCCAAAATGATGGCCCGAGGTGCAAAGGCCCATAAGCCCAAAAAGGCACCGACAGTCCTTGACCTCCAGACTAGTCGAATAGGAAGCACAGTTGTGATGGTCACAAAACATCCTCTAGATGCAAATGCAATGGCCATAAGGCCTGAGGATCACATTGTTACAGAAGTAGCACAAGGGAGAAGGGATAAGAAGGGTGAATTGGACCTGCTGAGAGAGGCCACCAAAGTAGTGGAGGCACGATACATCAAAAAAGGCTAGAAGCTAAAGGAGGAAAGAGAAACTAATGCAAATCTCCTCACACTTCTGGCAGAAATTACACAGCCCCTAGCCAAGATCTGCCCAAAAACTTCTACCTCTATATTTTCTCTTACTCAAGGCAACATGGATTCTCTCCGGGCCATGAAGAAGAAGGCGCAAGCTGTGGATGGGTGGGTCACTGATCATATAGCTACCATGAGACAATTCCTAGCAATGTCCCTCCTAGATCTTTACCAAATTATCCTTCTCCTCAGTCAGGAAAATGGCTTTGCTCTTGTATGGGAGCAAGACTTGGGAAAATATGAAAAGTGGAAGGCTGGGTTGGAAGAAATATGCAACACTGGAGAAGAGGCCGTCACAAAGGCGGGAATTTTGGAAGACAAATCATATGATTCTATCTAGTCTAGTAATCCAAACTTAGTCTCAAAATCGAGGTATGCAAGGAACTGGCTAAAGCCTTAAAAGAAAAGGTGACCACGACTCAATATCCCTTGGGCCTATTTCAAGCATTTTTGGTTGGGGTATCACGAGTCGATCCCTTCACCACTGGAACATGCACCCCAGAGGACTACATCCTTAGAAAATTTGATGAATGAATGGAGTCCCTATATCTAGTTGCCAGAGATTTTGACCAGGTTAGATTATCAAGATTATCCAAGATGATGATCCAGGCATATGATGTCGTAAAGATGGTAGATGATTTCCGGAGCGGAGCTGGAGAAGTTGAGGAAAAGTTGGAGGCTTATCGCGATCGATGGGATAGCATCAAGGACATAGATGAAGAGGGAATTAGCCAAGTATAGAAGCATTCATGAACATTAAGGAATAATAAGGTTCTCCGGAGTCCAAAAATTTCCATCGACCACGCATATTTTTTGTATTCTTCATTCTTTGAGCTTAGGCTCCCAGATCCCAGAGTTCCAGATCTAGTAGTTTTGTGTTCTTTTGGTGACCAGCATCCTAGTTCTCAAAGCTAACTAGTCACTTTCAAAGTATTTAATGAAGATGTCAGAAAGTAGGTGATCCCAACAAGGCACGTCGGCTCAAAGATGATTCTAACAGGTGGTCTTCCCAAGGCACTGCTCCAAAATAACACCTGGCACATCAGAGACAGTGAGCCACTTTCCCATTAATGAGGCATGTATCCTCAACCCCTAGGGGATCATATTTCTTCTACTTTCTCTCCATCTCTCTTCCCGAGACTGATTCTTCCACTCCTCTTTTCTTGTCTTATTCTTCTAACATGTCAGACCTTTTCCGTCTTGAGGTCATTGTACCATGGTGCAGGTAGTACCAGCCACTAGAAATTGTATTATATTGTTTAAGTGTATAGTAGGTTAGGTCAATCTTAGGGTAAAATTATGTTTAAATAATAAGTCTGATCTCATTCTTAGGGTCGGCAAAATTGATGATTTTGTAGTCCATAGCTAATAAAATTTTAGTGTTTCTCAGTTCTTAGTTGCAGAGCTCAATGCTCCTTAGTCTTTAGAAGCTTTCAGTAGTTAGATGCTCCCATGGAGCCATCATTATTGTACACACTAGTGCTGGCTAGAAACATGTTAATGAAGAAGGAAGGATTCTCTCAATGATGTTGATAGCATTCTGATCTCTATATTAACGCTCTTTTTGTGCTGTATGTTCCTTATGTCCCTACCTCTAATGTTTTAAGTAGATTAACGACCTTCTTTTCCCTCGCTATTGGATAAGTGTGAACTACTAGTTCTATGTTTATTTAGTATTTAGTGTATCCTGTTAGAGCATGGTTGATGTTTTGAATGTTTGGCATAAACTATAAGTAGATGAAACATTTCTAACCTTGATGTACCTTTTGAAGTTTTCTTGGTAAAATTGGTGAATGTGTTAGCTCTTTTTCTTGTAGAATACATTATAATAGCAATGAATGCTAGACTTTCTAATACCCAATTTAGATTCTCACAGGGAAAAGGCTAATGAATAAGGATGGAAATCATTCTACACTTTGGGCTCCACATACCCGGGCGGGTGCACCTTTGACAGAGTATTATCTTTCAATAATCTTAAGAGTGGATTAAGGATTTGTGATGCTTATTATTTTTATGCCACCAGGTTTAGGAAGGCTAACCTATTGATTCACTCTTCAAGGAATCACTAAAATGAATTTTACTGAATACAATTATCTAGACATTTATTTGAGATAATAGAAATGTAAAGATTGATTAAAATTGGATTGATGATAACAACCACTTGTTAGCATTTTGGCCAGTGCCTAATCATGGGTCATAGAGTCAGAAATAAACATACATACATCAAGGATAATTAATGGAAATACAAATAAAACTCAAATGGAATGCCTTACAAACTATCCTCTCATCCTCATACCCCTGTATAAAATTCTTTCATAAACCCTAACCCTCTACAATTATCTGCCAAATTCAAAACTTTCCTTGAAAGAAACTCACAAACAATGACATGGCTACCTTATAACCAGTATACTCAAAATACCTTACAAATTGAACATACAATAACTAAGAACAAATGCAAAAATACATCATTGGTATCAAAATGGAGATTCCATTGTATTTTATAAATGTAAGTTTGATATCAGTACATTCAAAAGACTCAAAAACAACATTCAGACACAATTTAGAAGTCTACCTTGTAGTTTTATTTTTACCATTCTTATTACAACATTACAACTTACTACTTATAGACAACCATAGTCATCCTAGAATCCTTTTGCAAAATAAGGATGCAACAAGCTACAGATGACTAGGCTAGAGTACAAAATATAGTTTACAGACAAGACAAAATTTCAGGTGGATGGAATAACAAATCTTGGTTATAAGCCATGTAATCCCTTTGTCCTATGATCGCCTGAATGCTTGAAGTTGTTTTGAGGTAGCTGGGTCCTTGTCATTAGGAATTTGTCCTCTTGCTGATGCAGAGCCCCCAATATCTGATTTGCTCAGACTGCTCAACCTCTTTGGTGTGCATTGTCCCCCTTATATTTACTATCTTATGATACCAGGATGACTATACCATACTTGCTAACCCATGTGGTGAACACCTCATCATTTGGCCAACTGAAAGTGAGGACCTCATCCTTCTATCTATTGAATTCCTCCCAATCAACATTGGCTTTCTCAATTTCTACCTCCCTAGATTCAAAAAATGCCTTGGCTTTATTTAAAATATCAATAGTTAACACAAACTAGCCAGTATTTCCCAATGTTACAATACTTTTTATTCTACTAGTTAGTGTTTCATTCAATTATCTTAGCCATAAGGCTTCATTTTTTATGTTCCCATCCTCTTTGAACATGTTGGGAAACATGTCATATCTATCCCTGGAGAACTCTTTTCTCAAAGTTGTTGCCCTCCTGATGACCATGTTCTTCTTGGTGTCTAAATTAACCATCAATTTGAGACATTTATGGGTGCTTGTCAGGATGATATCAATATTGTTCTACTCCTTTGAAAGAGAGTAAAAAGTTTTAACATGGGCTGCCTTCCCCTTCCAATTATTCACTCTCAAATCCCACTATTCCTTCTCATCACCATGTCTACTTATGATGCATGCAATCTTCTTTTGCCAGTAAATAGAGGTTAGAAAGGTTGACCTCACTAGCACACGTCCTAATATTGGAAAATATCTGGTCAGAACATTTTTGTTTCACCAATTCCTTAGCCTCTTTGTATACAGGGGAGTCTTCAAGATCCCTTTTTCTCTCTTCTTCTAGTCTTGATCTCTCACTGATCAACCTATTTTTCTTAGCCTCTAGTTGTTAATCTCTAAGTTCTATTGATGATTAGTGACCAACACTTAGTCATTCAGTTAGGCAATTTTAGTTGGCTATCACTATGGCCAAGCCAAAACTATGCAAGGCCGAGAAACATTGCCGAGCGGTATTCAAGTTGCTGAGTTGTATCATGCTGAGCTGAGTAGGATACTTAGTGCCGAGCGAAAAAGATGCTAAGTGCCGAGCAAAATAGTTTTTGTATACATGTTTGGAATGATTCAAAGTTCGAGGATAAGTGTTCAGGCTGACTTGTATAAGCTTTTTGGGCCAAATTATGTATGCATTTAATATTTCCTACAAAGTTAGTTATGCATTTAATTGTCTTATCCTATGCATGATCTATTGTAATCATTAATTGTAATACCCTGAAGGTATGGGTATTAGATCTTGTTCATTGATCATTGATCATTGATCTAGATCTTGCTATCAGACTTGGATAGATATATAAGTGTGTATATGGAATCTTTCAATCTGTTGGGAGCAAGCTCAAACATGCAAACATTAGCGGGTTAGCATGTATCATGACAAGAAAAGCATGTAAGAGATCAAGCTAACAACAAAGACACCAAATAACATCAGATTAAGCTAAAAATGAGTAAAATAAATTGCACCCTAATCTACTCATTTTGATTTTCTTATTTAGA
>MU223516.1:754719-765132 GCA_018584345.1 Thuja plicata | reverse complement strand
ACATCCTCATGTCACTAGGGAGGTGGGCACATGGGGTAGGTATGTTGATGCTCTCACAGTGAGGGCATCCTGGAGAGACATTCCACGGTTAGATTTTGTGGCACGATCGAATGTTGTAGATGTAGGCATGACCCCTGAGTATGCCACATGGTGGGCGACACATACACCTGTGAGATTGATAGATCCCGCACAGGTGGCTGCGCATGAGCAGCCGACAGGAGACCTAGATGATGGGACCGAGGTTGGGGATGCCCCTAAGAGCTCTACAGCATGATAGAGGAGGAGGTCACAGAGACGGGTGAGGCCTTGAGTAGAGGTACAGGCACAGGCCCCAGCACAGGCAAAAGCACCAACAGGGCCACCACAGGATCAGCCATAGGGACCACCAGCAGGGCCACCTCAGGATCAGGAACAGGGGCCACCAGCAGGTTTTGTGGCTCAGGAGACATATGACACTGTCCTCGCAGAGAGAGACAGTCTACAGACAGAGTGCACTAGACTGCGGGGATTGTTATACAAGGTTGTGGTGTCAGATGCAAACCTACATGCAGAGATAGCCCAGATACAGGGATTATTGGCTATGGAGACAGCACAGGCTGACAGGGCAGAGGGAGCACTGGATACTCTACAGGGCAGAGTGGATTCAGGCGAGTTCTTTATGGTAGACCTGACACAGGATGCTACTAAGCTCCATATTGAGGTAGACACACTGACAGGGCAGCTAGAGAGGCTGACCGCACAGATGGATCAGGCCACAGAGCAAATTGATGTATTGACCTCGGAGAGGGATGCAGAATTGAGGCAGGCTGAGACATACAGGGTAGAGCGAGATATCGCTCAACAGGCGGTAGTGGTAGGTGGAGTGGGACAGGTGGTGTCAGATGCGTTCGTAGCCCATAGGGATGTGAACAGGGCAGGGAGAGAGGTAGCACACTATAGAGAACTCTACCGTCAGCTTGTTCTAGAGGGATAGAGATGGGATTATTCAGAGAGATCTCATTCATAGAGCACAGCGCGGACCTCTGCCTCTCAGGGATCAGTGGGGATGCCACCACGTCCACCACCAGGACAGGGGGAGTCATCACAGCCACCAGCATGAGCAGTCAGAGGATGATATGACACACAGTTTTGTATTTTTGAGATTTATACATGTATAGTGGCACTGAGGTGCACATGATGTATTTTATTGACAGACATTGATATATATATATATATATAGATGAGGACTCTTATTGCTGCTTATGATGTTTTATGATCTATATGATGATTTGTATGATGCTTAGAATGTATGATCTATATGATGCACTGATGTATACTACATGATTACTGACACTTGATACTTGCAGGATGTGATGGATATATATGATGTTTGACCCATGCAGGATGGATGATGCTTCTATGTATGTGATGTACTGACGTATGTGGATGCAGGATGTGATGTGTTGTTATTCCTAGATGCAATATATGTATTGATATTTTATGAATGTGCATAGATGATTCATGTTTGGACAATGATTTAAGTATGCAAATGATATGATGAACCTAAATATTGTAATGATACTAGATAAAAATGGATGAATGCAAGCTAAAAATGACCTTAGATGATGCAAATGATGCTAGATGAATAAATCTAAAATGAACCTAAATGATAAGATAATGAACCTAACATGATGCAAACGATGCTAGATGAATGAACCTGAAATGAACCTAATTGATAAAAATGGATGAATGCAAGCTAATGAACCTAACATGATGCAAATGATGCTAGATGAATGAACCTAAAATGAACCTAAATGATAAGATAATGAACCTAACATGATGCAAATGATGCTAGATGAATGAACTTGAAATGAACCTAATTGATAAAAATGGATGAATGCAAGCTAATGAACCTAACATGATGCAAATGAAATGGACCTGAAATCTAATAATGCAAATGAAATGGATCTAACAATGCAAATGAAATGAACCTGAAATATAATAATGCAAATGAAATGGATCTGAAAATGCAAGATAAAACTAATAAGATAAGATGAATTAACAAATTCTAATAATGAACTGGATCTTTTCTAGTTGGAATACTTGACTGCTATAAATTTGGTGCAAGATGCCTTAAATGATCTTAAAATGCAAGACTTTAAATGATCCTAAAATCAAGACCTTAAATGATCCAAAAATGCAAAGTGAGGTGACAATGCAAGACACCAACTAATGACATTATGAGCGACAGATCATCAATCTCTTGTTCTTGGATTTTATTTCAGTTGTTCTCTGCATCAATTTCCTTGCTTTCAATACCCAAAATCATCCAGAGCGAGGGAAAGCATAGTGCGATTGAAGAACTCAGAAGATGAGTTGTTTGAGGTTGAACAAATGTGACATTTGAATCTCAAAATTGTCGCTATTTTTATGTTTTTATTATTTTTTTGATTTTTTTTGGTGTGTGTCATCATCAACTGATAGACCAGACGGGTGGACTGGAGGGGATTGGACAAGGAATGTTAGCAGGACGGTGACTTAGGATGTTAGGATGATGGTGGGAGGATGGGATGTCTCACGAATGTACAAGGACCAAACCGAGCAGCTTAATTACAAGGGAAAAGTCACAACGAGTATATACAAAGTTGCTATCAAGTTTTTGGATTGGATCACGTTACTTGCCTAGATGCGTGTGATGAAATGTGTTTGCGGATTGATTAGTTCAAGAGGAGAGAAATATCCTACGAGAACCCAAAACTAATTACAGGACTGACACTCAGGATTCGTATGAACAACAATGTACAAGATCATGTGTACAAAACCTCAGGAAAATCATGGCAAACTAGTATGTATGGAACACCCGGGAATACAGAGGAAATGGAAATGGTGCTGGGAATAGATGGAGATGAGATTTTGATAGATAATGGAACGGTCCATTATGTGTGACGCTTGTTTCCAGGTTTTCATCACCCATACTTGTCAAAGGCGCCTGATTGCCAAGTTTTCACCATTGGACGAAATTTTTTCTCTTTATTTCTCTTTTTTTCTTATTGCTTTGGATCTTTTTGATTTTTTGATTTTTTTTGATGTTGCCTCACATGCCTGTTTACCAGGTTTTCACTGTGACAACCATTTTTTCAGATTCATTTTTCTACTTTTTAGGGATTTTTGTAGGACTGTTTTGCAGTGCTTCCAAGTGCTCCGGGTTCTTCCATAGAATTTTCTTCAGTTTCTATAGGTAAAATTTTTTGGTTTGTTCAGAGCTGATCTCTTTCTTTGTTTTTGTGCTTTTTTCAGGACTTTTTATACTTTTTATGGATTTTCTCAGATAACTGGAATGAACAACCATCCTTCAGGCATAGAAGTGCCTGAGGTGAATGATGTTAATAGGATCATTTAGAGATTCTCCTTTTGGGGTAGAGAGTTGATATGCCCCAGAACCGAAGCATGCAGTGACAACATATGGGCCTTGCCAGGTGACTTCAAACTTGCCTTTCTTCTCACGATCAGTACCCACTTTCTGATTTTATTTTAACACAAGATCTCCTACTTGGAACTGATGTGGGTGAACCTTCTTGTTATAATTTCTTTTGAGTCTATTTTGGTAGAAAATCAAGTGATCATAAGCTTGTTGGTGCTTTTCATCTAGGAGATCCAGCTGTGTGAGGCATGCCACCTGGTAATCTTCATCATCAATCAGGCCTCTGAGATATACTTGGAGAGAGGGTAGTTCAACCTCAATTGGTAAGACGGCTTCAACACCATAGACTAGGGAATAGGGAGTGGTGCCAGTAGGAGAGTGGTAAGAAGTGCGGTATGCCCAGAGGGTAGGATTGATTTGGAGATTCCAATCATGACCAGTATCATTGACAACTTTCTTGAGGATTTTGAGGATGGTTTTATTAGTTGCCTCAGCTTGGCCGTTACCTTGCGGGAAGTATGGACCGGAGAAACGATGATGGATATGGAAGCTAGCATAGAGATCACGAATGTGTTGATTTTCAAATGGGGTACCATGATCTGTGAAGATGGTGGAGGGTATGCCAAAGTGGCAAATGATGTGGTAAAGGATGAATTTGGATATCTGGACACCAGTACTAAGTGTGAGTGGAATTGCTTCGACCCACTTTGTGAAGTATTCCGTAGCGGTGATTATGTACTTGTGGCCTTCAGAGGAGAGGGGATTAATCTTACCAATGAAGTCAAAACCCCAACAATAAAAAGGCCAAGGAGGCGCAATAGGTCTGAGATCTTGAGTAGGAGCATGAATCAGATTAGCATGCTATTGACAAGGGAGGTACTTTTCGACAAATTCACAAGAATCATGTTCCATTGTAGGCTAGTAGTATCCCATACATAGAATTTGCTTGGCTAGGACCATGCCACTCATGTGGACACCGCAGATTCCAGCATGTACCTCCTATAAAGCCTGGGTGGCTTCATTTTCATTAAACATCTAGAAAGAATATTGTGATAGCCTTGAAGATATAAGGTATTGGCTATGAGGGTGTAATGGGATGCTCTTCGGATAAAATTTTGGTGTTGTTTGGCAGTGAGATGGGGAGATATGATACCATTTTGTAGGTAAGCTTGGATATCATGGTACCATGGGGACTGGGGACCAACCAAGACACATACGCGATTTGATTCATCATTCTCATAAGCGGGAGCGTGTAGTTGCTCAACTAAGAATTCATATTGTGTAGATTCATGAGGAATCTCAAGAAGGGAACCAATTTTAGCCATTGCATCATTAGCTTTATTCTATATGTGTGGTACCTATGTGATCTGCAAGTGGAGGAAATGTTCTTTCAGCTTGTCAACCATTTGTTTGTATGGTGTCAATTTATCATCTTTGGTTTGATACTCATCTAAGACTTGTTTGATGATGAGTTGGGAATCACCAAAGACCTTGATATCTGTGATGTTCCATTCTATGGCCATGTGGAGTCCTTCAATTAGCGCTTCATATTTTGCAATGTTGTTTGTGCAGGAAAATCCCAATTTGAATGACATGGGAATATAGTCACCTTGAGGTGTGACAAAAAGTATGCCTGCCCCTGCGCCACGAGCTGTGTAGGACCCATCAAAGTAAAGTTGCTATGTTGGTTGTTCTTCTACCATATACAAGTGCTCATCTGGAAATTCTGTGATTAGAGGATATGCATCTACCAGTGGTGCTTCAGCTAGCTGATCGGAAATGACTTGCCCTTTGATGGCTTTTCTATCAACATACTGGATATCAAATTCACTTAGTAGCATAACCCATTTTGCCATTCAACCTGTAAGTGTAGTCCTGGAGAGTAGATACTTAAGGGGATCCACCTTTGAGATGAGCTTTGTTGTGTGACTAAGCATGTAGTGGTGAAGTTTTTGAGTGGCGAAGACCACTGCCAGACATGCTTTTTCCATAGGAGCTCATAACCCACCAAAGTTTGACTGATATAATATATGGCCCTTTCTTTGCCTTCATCGTTCAATTGAGCAAGGAGTGCCCCTAGTGCTATGGTAGTAGTAGAAATATATAAGATGAGCAGGCGACCAGGTACAAGAGGCACCAAGATAGGTGGATTAGCCAAATATTCTTTAATCTTGTCAAAGCTCTTCTGACACTGAGGATCCCACTAGAATGTGTTGTCTTTGCGCAGAAGATGAGTGAATGGTTGACACTTATCTACTAGTTGAGAGATGAAGTGGTGCAAAGATTGTAATTTTCCTTGAAGGTTGTGCAACTGTCAAAGTGTTTTTGGTGGAGGCATCTCCATGATAGCTTTTACTTTCTTTGGGTCAATTTAAATGCCTCGTCGAGATACAATGAACCCTAGGAGTTTTCCTAATGTGACTCCAAAGACACTTTTCTTAGGGTTGAGAATTAAGTAGTAGTGTCCAATTCTATCAAAGACACATTCTAGAACATCCAGGTGGTCTTCTCTTTTCACTGATTTTGCCAATATGTCATCCACATAGTCCTCAAGGATCTTGTGGATCATGTCATGAAAATTGACAGTCATTGCCCTTTGATATGTTGCCCCTGCATTCTTCAAGCCAAAAGGAATCATGTTATAGTAGAAGGTTCCCCAAGGAGTTGTGAATGTTGTCTCATGATGATCTTCTTCTGTGATGTGGATCTGATTATATCCGGAAAAGCCATCCATGAGTGACAACATCTCATGTCCTGCTGTGAGATCTACAATCATGTCTATGTTTGGTAGGGGAAAATCGTCCTTGGGACATGCCTTATTAAGGTCTCTGAAATCTGTGCATATCCTAATTGATTTGTCTGGCTTAGCAATAGGCACCATATTGGAAATCTAGTCAGAATAGTCAATGGGGCGGATGATCTTGGCGTGGAGTAATTTTTCCAGCTCTTCTTTAACAAGTAGTGCCACTTTAGGATGCATCTTTCTGAGCTTTTGTTTAACAGGTTTGACTTTTGGGTCTACTGCTAAATGGTGAACCACCAAGTTTGGGTCTAACCCTGGCATGTGAGAGTAAGACCATGCAAACTTGTTGATAGATTCTTTTAGCAAGGTGATAAGATCATGTTCTTCTTCTTCAGACAAAGATGCTACTATACATGTGATGGCAGGATTTTCCTTGGTACCCAGCTTAACAGGTTTTGTTTCTTCAATGAGAATCGATGACTGTTCAGGCCTGTAATCTTAGATAAGAGGAAGAGGAGAATCTTCATCCTCTGGCGCCTTAGAGAGGTTTTCACCAGGGGATACGCCCTTTGTTTTTACTTTTTTGTGATCAAATAGTGCCCCAGAGGGGTTTTCACTAGAAGATTGATTTTTCTCTTTTTTATTTTGATTTTTTGTATCATTTTTGTGGCTAAAGTTCTCCTCTTCCCCAAAGTATGCCTTTGGGTCCAATTTGTAGACATATGCTGAATGTTGCCTTTGGTCACTACTTTTCTCGATTGCTCCCATAAAACTTAGAAGCGTGTCCTCACTTTGGAACTCATCAACATGTACAACACTTGGTTGGTCCCAGTCTATGAGTTCAGGATGGCAGAGGGGGAGGTCAATGAAGAGGATGGACAGTTGTTGTAGGACAACATTACCTAGGAAAGTTTCATTGTCAAAAACATTGTCATAGGCTTTCACAATTTTCTCTTCCGGGATATCTTCGATTTCAATGATTTTGCCTAGGGGTTGACAAGAGGAATAATTGATGAACTCATTGGTGCCCCCAGTTGTGTCAGAGCCCATACCAAGACCCAGGCATTTTTCAAGTCGGGTTGGTACAATGGGATATTTCATCCCTTCTTCTTCATAACCAAGGCCACCTCCTTGATAGTTCCATTTTTCTGTCACCAATTTGTGTGTTGTGGGATACTTGTTCTTGAAATAATTGAGCCGACTTGTGTCCTGGGATGATAAATCCTTGTATATCCATTGATTGATGTTTGGTTCCATTTCTTTGCCAATCGAAGTACCTTGTGACACAAAAGTGGTAGGACCAAATTGAAGTGTCCTGGTTGTTTCTGATTTTGTTTTGCTTGAATTAGGCTGGCGGCCTTGAGTGTGGGGATCAATAGGCAATGCTCCAACTGTGAAGGCATTAGATAAAGTGTACTCACCACATCTGTTGTTGTTGATCTTGACCATGGACAAGGTGGAGGAGAGGATTGTCTCTGGATCTGAATGGATTTGAGATGAGCTGGTGACAAAGGAGCCAATATCAATCCCAGGGCAATGAGTGGAATATGGAAAGGATGCCTCCAACGCATTGCAATATGCAAAGGGCTTGGGATCTGCACGGATGGTGATCTCAGTGCCCTCGTATGGAAATTTAATGCACTAATGGTACGTGGATGGAATAGCTTGCATAGCATGGATCCATGGGCATCCGAGGAGGATGTTGTAGGGAAGGTCAAGATCAACAACATGAAATAATGTTTCTTGGATAAACGGACCCACTTGAATGGGTAAGATAATGGTGCCTTCAGAAGTATGCTCCAGGTTGTCATATGCCTTTATTGTGATGACCTCATTTGTGATATCAGCCTCAGTGCATCCCAACTATTTTATGAATTTTAGAGTACACAAATTTAGGGCCGATCCATTATCTATCATGACTCATTTGATGGAAAATTTTTTAACCATGACGGCGATACAGAGTGGGAGATTGTGATAAGTTTTGTTGGAGGGGATGTCTGTTTGTCTAAATGAGACCCCATAGGATGTAGACAGGTGTCTGACAAGGTTTTGAAACTCAGTGAGGTTGATGTTGCTAGGAACATGGGAATCATGCAAGGCTTTATTGAGAATCTCTTGGTAGGCGGGTGATGTGCAGAGAAGATCTAGAATGGAAATTTGGGCTGGAGTATTCCTGAGGTGTTCCAAAATTTTATTGTTACCCAAGTTTTCCCTTTTTGTGCAATGGACCTGGTCTGCCCTATCTTGTTTCCTCTGTCTTGTTTTCCAGGCTTCATGTCTAAACCCTCAGAACCCCTGTAAACCCTCAGTCTTTCATGCAAACGATGTAATAAACCCTAAGCCTTGGCTTGTTATATTTCCTCGTTACCTTTTTAAAGTCACTTAAGACATGTGCCATAGGTCGGGTCGCTTGATCGCTTTACCAGAATCGAATATGCTAAATCATCTCCCAACTTCTCTTTTGCCTTGTGTCATGTAGTCTCTTTACAAAATGGAATATTCCTTCAGCTTCTCAAGACTTGGTGATCTCTCTTTAGTCGGGCTGTCGCTTGAATTCCATGTTATAAGATTTAAAGGGAACGAGACCCACCTTCAGTCGGGTGATCGCGAGAAGAAATGGCAAGTCAAAGAAATGCCTCCCGACCTTGCGCCTACTTCATGTCGCATGGTCGCTGGATCAGCTCAGTCAAACAGTTAAGGTTCTTTCTTCAGTCGTGTGGTCTCGTGATAAATGGCGGTTAGTGGATGACAGTCATGACTCAGCGACTAACAGTTTCATGCTAAGAGATTTCCCTCAGTCAGGATGTCGCTAGAAAAGGACGGTGAGTCAGATTTCTAGAATGCATAAAGTGGATGAAAGAACAGATGACACCTGTCACAGAGCTAATGGTTGTCGCCTGATCGCTTAATTAAGGAGGAGGATCACACGATAACAAGACTAAGGTATGCATCCCTCAGTCGCGAAGTCTCCTGATGTTTTAAGGGCATAAGGAAGTATAAAGCGATTAAAAGACAGCCGTTCGATGAAGAGGTAAAGTGATCTGACGGTGGTCGCAAAGTCTGGTGATAAAAGTGCCCCAGGGAAAAGGTCCTTCCGACTAAGCGATTAAGGTATGTCGCGAGGTCGCCGTAAACAGAAAAGGGCACATGCTTCAAGTTAAAGGTAAAGACTCAGGATCACCCGACTCGGCGACTAAGGGTTGTCGTGTTATCTTGAAAGGAGGCATGAGTATCTGGTGATTAGGCGACAAGCCGTGACGGTCTAAGGCAGTAGTTAGGTGCTGGGTCGCTATAGGAATGGTTAGTTAAGAAAATCTCCTCGCGACTTTGATTTTACACAGTTAGGATGTCGCCAGAAGTAACTCAGGTTGGCCAGGGGTTAAGAAAAGCACAGTGTCGCTGGGTCATGAGATATAACCATGATTAATGATTGAGTTCTGTGACTTAGAGACTAGCCGCTGTCGCATGGTCACCTGATTTTGAATTTGAAGTTCTGGCGGCAAGATGACAGGGAAGAGCACTCAGCAGCCATGGTTTCTCTGTGCTTGTGTTCCATATTTGATCAGAAGGGTTTTCTAGTCACAAGGGTCATGAACAGGGCAGTCTGCCAATATTTGAGTAGATTTGTTTCAATGTCGGTGAACAAGACGAGATTCAGTGTGTTGCAGGAAAGAACAGAGTTATGACTAAGTTACTAGAAGTACCAAGAGAAAGGAGAAGAAGTCTTAGGCGGTGACAAGGAGAACACTTGGCCATGCATTGTTCATGGACAAGAGAGGCACTTATTGCAGAAAAGTATAGGTGAACAGGTGTGCATGACTATTCAGAGTGAACATAAATGTTGCTAGCCGCCGTCTACCAAATCTGATTCCATTTGCTAGATCGAAGAGGAGCATTTAAGTTGATATTTTGAAGAGATGAATTTCAGGGGTAAGCAGTGGCTAGATAAGGAAAAGATTTGATCAGGAAGTTATTACTAAAAATGCAGTTGGCTTCGAAGTTGTATAAATATGAGTTGAAGACTCATCTTGTAAGGGTTGAAAAAGAATGTAGAAGACATGCTTTGTTGGCAAATTTCTGATACTTGTAGTATTTTTGCTCCTGTGTCTAATTATTTCATCCATCTACTTCTCTTCTGATTCCATGATAGCTTGCTGTTATTGTAATTACCTTGTGCCTCATTTTGTGTAATTCATGTTTATCCTCTTTTGCAATCAATAACTGTGTAGATGTTTTACCCCTTATTGATCAAGCTGATTCTGGTTCATTG
>MU223516.1:731413-746918 GCA_018584345.1 Thuja plicata | reverse complement strand
TAGCCTAATAATGTTCTATAAGAACTCTTTTTTCTTTAAATATAATTATTTTCCATGGTCATTAATGAAATTTTGGTTATTGATTGAGATTCACCAATATTTTCTACAAAAAATTTATGATTAAAAATTATTCGCCAATACAAATAATTTGTTTTCCCAAAAAATTGAGAGATTCGCCAATAGGAATTATTATTATTTTAAATAAAAGGAGAGATTCGCCAGGATTTTATATATTTTTCTAGAGGGGGTTTCTTAAAGTTATCCCTGCAGTTAGGTGGGGAAGTATACTTAGAAAATGAGGTGATGGGGGTAGGGTAGGAATAGGGTAGGCTGTGGAGTAGGATTAATAGGTTTCTAGCTAGGGTTTAGATTTAATTCAAATTAGATTTGAATAAATCACAGCTTAGAAGAATTAAGAAAATGGAGGATTTTAATAAATATAAATTTATTAAAAAGGGATTTTGTGGAGGTAAATGTATTTAAATAAAATACATTAGAATAGTGTTTAAACTATTGGTAAATGAAACTATTTAATTGATTGAATTAAATAGTTAGAGGAATAAGAGGGAAAATAATATTAATAGTAATATTAATATTTTTGGACGTCTACAATAAGATTGCTTCTAAACCATTTTTGAAGTGTGTGTGGAGAGAAGTGGTGACTGCATTTTGAAGTGAAATGCATAGAGGGTTATTTTGTTAAGAAACAAAGATCACGCAGAGTGACAACACAATGAACAATAAAGTAAAGTTATATCAAATTGTGAGATCATAGAAGGTACTAGAAAGAGGAGATCTGTCATCAACATCTGAGTGCATAATGAAGGACCATTACTTAAAATATTCTAATCATTGTATCAGGTGAAAATCTCTTAACAGAGTGGTTCTAGCAGACCTTTCTAAATCTCCTAACATATTGCTTACTTTATGGTATGTTGAAATCCTTTAACATAGTAGATTGTAATGATCTTTAGCTCTTAACCTGGCAGACCTTTATTAGGGTAGATTGCATCTTGTAATCAAATTTTGTAGCCCTAACAGGCACACTTTATTACTGCAGTAGTGGAGAATTTTGGGGGTGTCATCCCCACCCCAATTTTACCTATTTGGGTTTCTGGGTTACCAAGTTCTTGTGTTATGAGTTATTTATTTCATTGTGTGGATGCTATTTGATATTATATTAGATTCATATATGTATGAATGTGGATCAGTTTGTTTTAAGTGTTTAGATTTGAAGATCTAATTTAGCCCCCCCTCTCAGCATCTTTCTTTTCCATTATTGTATTTCCAACAATTGGTACTGGAGCTTAGTTCTCTAAAAGGTCATAATCACCTTGAGAATACAGATCTTGAGATGGAGATCTACAAGATGGGTAATGTCATTGAGAATCAAAAGATTGATATTCAGCTAGCACTACAACAACTTGAGACAACAAGATAGGAATTAAAGAAGTCCTTGACAACAAGAAAAGATTTGGACAAAAAAATGAATGACACTCATTATCAGGAAGAGGACACCATAAATATATTTTAGAATGGAGATTCAACTGAGAGTGATGTAGCAATAGCAGATCTACTGGAAAATAATAGTGCACTATGTGAAGAAGTCAGAAATTTGAAAAAGGAACAAGAAGCCCAATCAATAAGAATGTGTGAAGTTGTTGAAAAGAAAAAGAAAGTCAAAGATGACAAGGCTATGTTAGAATAAGACAAAATAATGATGACTATCAGACTTGATGAAAGAACACATGATGTACAAACAATGACAGTCAATCAAGTTGACATGGAAAATCAATTACTACTGGTGAATCAGGAGATTAGTAGGAAAGACTTGGAGATTGTAAATCTTAGATCTTAGAACAGTCAATTGAAAGATGAATTGAGATCTGAGAAAGAACTTAACAATAGAGTGAATGATCCCAATGCAGCTATGAGCTACTTTGAACAACTGGTGGAAGCATCAAGAAGACCTAAAGATTATTTTGGATTAGGTCACACTGAACAACATACAACCATTGAAGAAGGAGAATCATCTAAGATAGGTGAAAGAAGGTATGCAAAGCCAAGAAACAAAAAACCTGTTTGCCACCACTGTGGGAAACTAGGTCATACAACAAACATTTGTCGAAGCAAAAATGGTAAGTCCAATCCTAAAACTAACTTTAATGGTTACTGCTTTAACTGTAATAAGTTTGGACATCAAGCACGTGAATGTAAGATGAAGGCAAGCAATGAAACTTCCACACCTAGACTCAATTGTAATTGCTATAACTGTGAGAAATATGGTCATAGAGCACAAGATTGCAGATCTAAAGGTAAACAAAAATGGACATAAAAGGCACAAGAGAAAGCACCACGAAAAGGAAATACTTACAAGTGGGACTACAACACATGGCATATTTTTCATTACTGTGGTGAGTATGGACATGTTCTAGAAAACTACATAAGGACACATTTTAGAGGAAATTCTAAAAGTTGGATGAATGGAAGCCTAGTTTGTCATAGTTGTCTGAAAATTGGTCATACAAGGAAAGATTGTAAGACTAGGGTACCTGCTACTACTATTGAGCAGATTAGAGCATAGATGAACTAGACATGGGTTAAGAAATCTAAACCATGCAGTAATGAAGCTAGTGTAGCCAAGGTCACCCAATCCAATGGATCAGGTGATCACATCATCTCCAACTAAGAAAAAGAGGTATTTAAGGAACTGCATCTAAAAATCTTATCTTACATTAGTTCCTAACATAAAATGTACCAAAGTCCATATTTCCATATGTTAAGATGCACTAGGACACATTTTGAAGACAAAATGTTGAGAAGAGCCAATTGGACTATAGGTGTCGAGCACCAATCATGGACACTAAGGCCGAGTTCTTTAGTGTGTGCTGAGTTTGTTGGCCGAGTAAGTTCTGTGATGGCCAAGTTTAGTAAGCCGAGTGAGATGCAAGTTGTATTAGAAAGCCGAGGATAGCTGGCTTGCACTAACTCAATGGGAAGAACATTTATTGCTTACCTACCTTGACCCTTCAAAGTCTATAAAGGATGAATAGTTTATAATTTATTTTTACATTGTGATTTTCACTGCTTACAGAGCAATTGAAGTAGTTATCAAATTGATCTTAATGAAGTTAGCATTGAAGATTTTGTTAGCGTGCTGTTGGCAATCCTAAAGTGAACAGTATGAAGTGCTACTTGCCGAGGTACTCTGTTCTTCATTTTTTTTTGAACCCTAATTTCAAGATTATGGCTGCAAGCACTTCCACACAAGTTAAGAGTATGGAGGGAGAACAAGAGCAAATTCAGTTAGTATGAAGTGATGAATGTGCACCTCTCAATTTTTGAGTCATTCCTAAAAGTGCAATTCAGAGTGATTTGATTGAAGCTCTCTCATCCATTCCACCAAAGGTACTTATGATCAACGATGTAAGATCATGTTACATGGTTAAGATTGGTGAGGTAGGTGATAGTGAATTGAGGAAATCCTATAGAAAATTGTGTGTCGATGGAGTTCTAAAGGGAGAATTCAAACATTTAGCAGACAAAGGGTTAACTCGTGCCCTAGATTTTCCACAAGGTTTCAAAGACAAATGAATTAAGGTTATTCTTATCCTAGTTCATGATATGTGTATGTGGTTGGATAATGGACCAGTCAAGATAACTAAGAACATGATTCATCGAGTGACTGGATATCCTATTGTGAATGGAAAATAGACAATGAGAGATAACAACAAAGAGGAAATTACACTGGACACTGGAGCCATATGGAACAATAGAGGTATGACTATCTCTACAATTAAAGACCTAGAACTTGATTTTGGAGTAAGAGTAATAGCACATAAGTTCTATCAGTCAAGTAGACTAGATAGTGTTCCCTGTACCACCGTTGACCAGGCATGGAAAATTGTTAAGAAGAATCATACATATGATCTTTCCGAGCTATAGCAGACATAATTAGCTGAGAACCTAGCATCAATCAAAAAGGCTAAGAGCTCATCATGTAAGTTTGGTTCCTTACTAGTCTGTATATTTTTCTACATTCATGACACATTTCCTACATTGGGAAATATTGTTTGGAAAAAGGATAGACCCATTACAGTTCAGATTAGTGAATGTATTGAGAAACTAGGAAGTAATTTCAATAGCATTATGGGGAGCTATTTTGTGGAATTTAAGAAGAGAATGAAATTAAGAACTAGGATTCCTAGATCACTAGTGGAGAAGCACTATGAATAAATTTGTTTTCTAGTTGATACAGATAACACATATATCTAGGCTGTGACACCAAGGGTAACATGTTTAGAACCATTTCCATATGAAATTAACATTGATGAAGCATCAATAGCCATCATTGCACTCCTAGCCAAGGCAATTGATACTACAACAGAAAGATTTGGTAATTTTGATGAAGCTAAAGTAAAAATTACAAGAAATTTAAATGAGGGAACCATGGAGAGGAAAAGGAAGAAGATTGTGAAAAATCTAAAGAAAATAGTTGGTTTAGGAAGTGATGAAGAACCTGAGGATGCACCTTTAGGCCTGTCCATAGGAAAAGGTGAGGATATGTCTACAGAAGAGGAAATCAGTGCATCTAAGAAGGTCACTAAGAAAGCTAAGGGTAAGAGACCATCAATTATCATAGTAACCAAGCCGAGCAAAGCTAAACTTAAGGTTACACCTCCTATAGCTAATCATCTGAGGACTAGAGCATCTACTATTACTTCTCTAGTAGTACAAACAAAAGTGTATGGAAAGAAGAAGGTTGGAGAAAGCAGTTCTAGAAAGGAAGCTAAAATTGCTCCTAAGGCTGAGCTAAGTAAACTAGCAAAGAAACCAAGGAGGAGACTAGAATTGGGGATAGATAGTGATGATGAAAAGACTGAGATTGATGAACCAAGAAACATACCTACAACACAATTCAAGAAACTAGCTAGTATTGATGAGGTATGTGACAATTTGAGGAATTCAGCAGGATTAGCTACTTTCAAGTTCATTAAGTATGAGAAATTTAATAATGTGGATAAGCACAAAGTTTAGGAAGAACTTTTAGATATGATGAGTACTTTCAAGTTAACTCCTACATATATAGGAAATGATGTGCCGAATGAATTGTATGAGTTTTTGTCAAGCAAATGGGAATTTGCACTTACCACAGAAAGATAGATCAGGGAAGGAACTTTAGCCAAGCTAATACCCAAGTTGACTTCAAAATAGAGAGCCAAATTTATTGAAGAATATAAGAGTAGGTTTATTCCTAAACTTAGAGGTTATACTATTTTGAAAAATGATATTGAAGGATTAGTACATCAAAGTACAAGGATTTGGAAGGAAATCTTTGGACTGATAGTCCCAAAAGATAAGAAATCTGATGGGGGAACATCTAATCAAAAGGCTAAAGAAGTTGAGATCACCCTTGAGCCACAGGTGACTCAAGATCAAATTTATATAGAATAGGACAAGACCAAAGATGCCTTAGACTCAACAAATTCTATTGATCTGACTATAGACAGTCCAATGGACTTCATAGTTGATGATTCTAGCAATTTGAATGCTGAGGAATAGGATATGTCGAGTGGTACAAACACTGATTCACCTATTAAGGAAACAAAGACTGAAGGAGGAAAGACCACTACATATAAAGAGAAAATTGATGAGATAATTAAAGAAATCAATGATCAGATAAGTGAAGAGAAACAACAAACAAATGCACAAGAGGTAACTTCACAAAATCCACCTATATTAGAGGTTGTCAAAATAGTTTTAGATAGTGGTATAGTGGTGAAGGATACTGTTGATAAGCCTAGGGAAAAAGAGGCAATGCAAGTGTTTTTTGATCTACCACACTCTGCATC
Source organism: Thuja plicata (assembly GCA_018584345.1). Classification (NCBI taxonomy): domain Eukaryota; kingdom Viridiplantae; phylum Streptophyta; class Pinopsida; order Cupressales; family Cupressaceae; genus Thuja; species Thuja plicata. The sequence goes on along the minus strand of MU223516.1, from coordinate 741,066 downwards.
ATCCACCCCCACAGGTCCTAAAATTGGAGGTATGCCTAATCCACAGACAATCCTAACAGAATTGAAAGAGGTAATGGACATTGATACTGTCACAGGAAAAGGTATTATGCAACCGAGCATTAGTTCACCAGAGTTGTCCTAAAGAAGAAGTCTAAAATTCTAGATGTTACATTAGATGAGGTAATTGTGATTCCACAATGGGATCCCAATGAATTATATTTTGACCAAATAGGGACTCTTCAAGAATTACTCAAGAGGAAGAAGAGATAGGAAGAGATGAAAATAGAACAGAAGCAAAAGCAGGTATTGCATGACATCAAGGACATATTTGTAAAGGATTTTGACTTAGAAGATGAAATGCCTCAAGCTCCAATTATTGATCAGTTAGTTAACATTGTACAGAAGGTAACTGATGATGATATTAACAACAATGAAAAACTTCTACAATGGTTTGAGAGGAGATTTGAGAGAAAATTTCTAGAGAAAATGTCAGAAGAGACTGCAACAAAACAGGTTGAACTTTGGGTAAGGATACTACTTCTAGTTCTTTACATTTTACTAAGTTGATCAATGCACAATGAAGAATAGCCAAGCTTATGGCTGAAGATGGTCGAATTAGGGCCAAATTGATAACTATTCAGACAAGCCTATTGCCTCACTTGGAGGTAATATAGAAGGAACTTTCAATTGCAAAAGAGTTATCACAAAGAAATGAAAATCTCTCAACTGCTGAAAGTTTAGTCAGTCTAGCTGCCAAGCTAGAGATAAAATTGGAAGTTATGAAGATTTCCAAGGAAAGTTGGGATACTAAATTTGAATCAACCCTGTAGCTTCATAAACAATTTTTGGATAAGTACAACTTAACCCCACCTAAAATTAGTGACAAAAATAAGGGGGAAGTTGGTAAGGATACAGTATGATACATCAGTACAGAACAGGTACCCTTGTATATATTTTTGAAGGCATGTAAAATTTTTGTATGTATAATTCTAAGTATATTCCTAGGGGGAGTACTTAGTATACTTAGGCAAAATTTTGATGGAATGAAATGAAGGAATGACAAGTGTGTTTTTGCCACTAATATCAAAGGGGGAGATTGTTAATCTCTAAGTTATGTTGATGATTAGTGACCAACACTTAGTCATTCACTTAGGCATTTTTAGTTGGCTATCACTATGGCCAAGCTAAAACTATGCAAGGCCAAGCAACATTGCCGAGCAGTATTCAGGTTGCCAAGTTGTATCATGCTAAGCTGAGTAGGATACTTAGTGATGAGTGACAGAGATGTTAAGTGCCAAGTAGAATAGTTCTTGTATACATGTCTAGAATGATTCAAAATTCAAGGATAAGTGTTTAGGAAGACTTGTATAAGCTTTTTGGGCTAACTTATGTATGCATTTAATATTTTCCTATGAAGTCAGTTATGCATTTAATTGTTTTATCCTATGCATGATCTATTGTAATCATTAATTGTAATACCTTGAAGGTATTGGTATTAGATCTTGATCATTGATCTAGATCTCGCTATCAGAATTGAACAGATATATAAGATTTCTTCTAAACCCTATTTTGAAGTGTGTGTGGAGAGAAGTGGTGACTGCATTTTGAAGTGAAATGCACATAGGGTTATTTTGTTAAGAATCAGAGATCAAGAAGAGTGACAACATAGTGAACAGTAGAGGAAAGTTATATCAGATTGTGAGATCATAGAAGGTACTGGGAAGAGGAGATCCATCATCAGCATCTAAGTGCATAATGAAGGATCATTACTTGAAACATTCTAATCAACTTATCAGGTGAAAATCTCTTAACAGAGTGATTCTAGCAGACCTTTATAAATCTCCTAACAGAGTGCTTACTTTATTGTAAGTTGAAATCCTTTAATAGGGTAGATTGTAATGATCTTTAGCTCTTAACCTGGCAGACCTTTAACAGGGTAGATTGCATCTTTTAATCCACTTTTGTAGCCCTAACAGGCACACTTTATTACTGCAGCAGTGGAAAATTTTGTGGGTGTCATCCCCAACCCAGTTTTACCTATTTGGGTTTTTGGGTTACCAAGTTCTTGTGTTATGAGTTATTTATTTCATTGCGTGGATGCTATTTGATATTATATTAGATTCATATATGTATGAATGTGGATTAGTTTGTTTTAAGTGTTTAAATTTGAAGTTTTGATTCACCCCCCCTCTCAACATCTTGCTTTCCCATTATTGTATTTCCAACACTAGTTCTACTCTTTTGGCATCAATGGCTTCTTGGGTGGTGGGAATCAAATGTGCAGGGGATGGGGGATATGTCACAAATGGACTAGAGGAAGAGTGTTGGTGAGGTTCCTGAGAAATTTCCCCTTGGGGCATAAGTTGGATTTTTTGCTTACCCTCTAATACTGCTATTTTGTTATCCTTCAACAAGGATTTGACCTTTCTCCTCATTGTAGGCTTTAAGTACAAATTCATACTTCTCATTTAAACTAGCATAAGCCTCCTTTTCTTTCTCAGCTACCCTTAGGCTTAAACTAGCTGTTTGAACAATGAGGTTTGTTGCTTTAGTTCCTCAAGTGTTAGAAACCCTCTTCACAATTAGGCTTCCTGTATCCTCAATATCATCACCTTCCTTTATTCTCCTCTTGTCCTTTTTCTTCAAAAACCAAATTTATAGGGCTGCATGGTCTTCACTAAACTGAGCACCAATTGATATCACAAGAGTGCTCATAGGCTTTGCTTGCTTCCTGACAACATCAAAAACTACTGCATCTGCTAAATCCCATTGAGGCAGTATGAGCACTCTCTGCTTCTTAATCATTTCCCTACCCTCTTTAGGGGTGACCATATCAAAATTGGATACCATCTCCTACTTGACTTCTTTCTCTATATCTTCCTTAGCAGAGTTGGGCTGGGCTTCTTGCAGCATTTGGCACTTACAATTGAATTCATCAATATGGCATCTCCATAGAAATTGAATGAATGCCCTGTTTTTAATGAAATTTTCATCAGACAAGAATTCATCACTGGCTTGCTTGGTTATAGGATCTAACTCCCTGCCAGTAAATTCATCTACTATGAGGTCAGCTGCTGTATGTTTAGGTGCCTTTAGCATCCCTTCTTGTAACTTGTTAGTGGTGAGAACTTCACCAGCATTCCTTAATTGCACCAATTACTTAGGAATGACTTGGTGATCATATTGCATGGGGTAATCCCCTAGTGGGACTATTCTTCCCTATGGAAATTTATTCAAAACAACAAGAGCCTTTTCTGGTTCATTTTCAATTATCCTCTACTTCTTCTCATTTAGGGTCTATATGATCCCCTCAAATAGATTCATTAGGGAGTCAATCTTATAAGACCATGGGAAGCATTTATTTAAAGGATCATAATTCTTGTCAAAATTACATACAAAGTCCATAGAATTCTTGTATGCCATCCATTTCTCCTTCCTGACTTCCTAGATACCAAGGTCAAAAATGTTTCTGATGATATCCTCAGGCTAGTTGAACTAATTTTCTAATATCAAGCACTTAGTCCTTTTCCTGAACATACCCATGATAAAGTCTTCATTATCTACACACCTGGATACAGACGTGGCTAGATGATAAGGCTTAAAATACTTGTCAAACTGTGTCCACCCACCTTTGGTTATGATGAAATGATGTACTCTGGTGAGGGTAGGAAAAATGTTTCCCTTCATCTTTCCAGTCAGGGCTTCTTCCTATAGCCCACCCAATTGCCTTATGATCTCTTCTATTCCAATATTGAGAGGGACTCTGCAGGGAAGCACATAAGGGGTTCCCCTAAATCCATAAACCCTAATTACTATAGAAAAAGGGTACAAAATTAAATCTCCCCGATTGTGAGCAATTTTTAGTTCTGGGGCGTATTCCATAGGCCTCAAAAGCCTCATCATCTCAGTGTGGACCCTAGGATTTTGATTGCACAGTAGTGACTTGAGTCTAGTTGTAAAAACCCTATCAAAATAAACATAACTAGCACTCTTCCTATCCCATGATAGATTAGTACTCCACATCTGAACATGAAATTCTTCATCACCTTGGAACTTAGTCAATTCCATTTCTTCCTGAAAGAAGTCTTCATTGTTGAACAAGAACATATGCATCATGAGGGAATACCATCCCATTGGTTTGTGTATGTTGCTATCTTGAATTCCTGCTAGACCCTCATGCATTTCTTGGGCAATATAAGATGCAAAATAAAATACTACTGATAGGTGGGGATACAAAGTTTGAACAACCATTAGCATTATGTGGATAGGCATTGTTACATCTTCATCTATCCCCAAAAATTGGCATAGCGCACTGTACATTTTTCTGGCCTTGTCATTAAAGAGATCCAACTTGAAAGGTTCTGGGTTCCTAGACCCTACTACAACCAAGTCTCCTATTTTATTAAAGTATCCCTTCAATGCCTCATCCCTGTAATACTCCCTCTAAGTATAATATAATTCTTTAAAGTACTCAAAATCAATATCATCCATGTGCACTGAGGTGTCTTTTAGCTTGAAGATCCTTTTGATTTCATTAGCTGATAAATTTAATAGCACATTTCCCTGGGTATCCCTAACAACCCTAGCCACCTTGTCATAAGTTTTTGCAATTAAAGTGAACAAATCAATGTCCATAAACACACCAAGTGCTATAAATTTTCCTACATCTAACTCCCAAATGTTACAGTCTGGGGTAGGGGCATTCGTCTGGCTATAGGCTGTTCTTAACAGAGTAAGGCCATCAAAACTAGTCTTGACATCTTTTTCCCATCTACCAGAATCATATAACCCATCTCCAATTTTGAAACATGGATGTGGTTGAACTACCCTTTTAATTTGAGTGGCATCTCCTGTGGACAGTGGAAATTGATATAAAAAATCTTCCCTAACATTTCTTTTTTGATAATCAACCTCTCCAGAAATCTCAACTCTAGGGACCATTCTGAATGTAAGGTTTTTCTTTCAATATTAGATTTAAATTCTGAGACAAAGTTCTAAAAACCTTTCTGAAATGTAAATCCCACTAACAATCTGAATGCTAGTGAATCAGAAAAGCTTGCCCGTTCTGCATAGTAGTCGCCTGAAGCCAATTTTCTCTGCAATCCCATTTTTTCTCAAATGATTTTGATGAATCATTATGACTGCAAGTTGACTTAATCAATTTTATGGCCTTAATCAAATTAGTCTTTCAAATTGAATTCGACTGGAGTGGGCACATGTTCTGTAATTAATTCATAGGCTTCAGTTTCTTGGCTTAACATCTCTTTGCAACACATTTTATCAACTTTGAATTTGAGCCGTAGATTTTGGACATCATTTTTTGCATCTCACGGCTATCTTATTTTCCCAAAAATAACTATTTACCTAGGACACATGTCAACACTCCTTAATCACTTACTCACTAGATGTCGAGCATTTTCCTTTTAAGTGATTAAGTGGACCATTAGATATAAAACAACTTAACTTCCTTTTAAACTCTTGCCAGCTCTAAATATCCAGGTCGACCAGCTGTCAAGTGTCATCACCGCTTAATGGCTTGTCTGATAGATGTCATGCATCTTGGGTATAATCCATTACACCCATCATTAGATATTTTTGAGCTTTAGCAACCTTTATGTTGTCTACGACTGGAACCACATTCTTTCCTTGACACGTGTCACTACCACTTAATGGCTTACCCATTAGATGTCGTGCACTTTTCTTTTAAGCCATTAAGTGAGCCGTTGGATTTTTTCATACTTACCCACTTTTTAACTAAGAACCTTTATGACTGTTCGGCCCCACCAAGGACACGTGTCACCACTACTTAATCGCTTAATCGATAGATGTTGTTTACCTTTTGACTAAGCCATTAAGCGGGCCATTCGATCAAAACCAACTTGCTCACCACATAAGAAAATGATATAAAAGGGATTTTTTAGCGGCATGACTTAGGAATTATTAAAGTGGTTAGGATAACACAGTCTTTTTAAAAAAAAACCCATTTAATGTGAACACATGACTTGAGGTAACTTAAGTGACTGGAAAAGTAACATGAAAATAGAATCGGCCAAGACACTTAGGGTTTTTTAGACATTTTCCACCATTTTCAACTAGGTTAAGGGTAAGAACAAACTTTTCATAGGCATTAGAATAATTTTAGCCCTAACTTCAAAGCCTTAGACACCACCAATGACAAGGGACCCTAAGAAAATTGCAAGGTACAATTCAAACAGGAAATAGCACCAATAGTGGCTCTCTCTGAGGATGTTTAAACACTAGGTTATAACAAGAACCATAGATCTCTAGGGAAGTAGACCACAAACCAAACTAACCTAAAATTGGAAATAAACACACAAAAAAAAGGAAACACAACTATACATATAATACATACTAATGTGCATGGAGAAGAAATGCTAATTAAAGAAATTCTTCAGGAATTGTCCATGCACTAGCGATTCCTGTTCTTCATCATCCAGAATCTTGAGGCAATAAGAATATTTTCCAAAGATCTGGGATACAACAAAAGGCCCTATCCATAGTGATTCAAATTTATTGTATTTTCCTTTCTCTTCAGTCCTTGTATTCCATTGCAATACAAAATCACTAGGTAGAAAATTTCTCTCATCTGCCCTTCTGTCAAAAAGGTATTTCATTTTTTGTTGTAGTTTGATATTTTCTCTCTGGATTTCTCTCCTTATTTCATCCAATTCTACCAACTGAACCATCCTTTCTTCCATGGGTTCAGAATTTCCATTTCTTCATCTTGGGTAAACTTGTAAATTGGGAACAAGTTGTTGACAGGTATTCTTGACTGAACACCATAAACCAATTCAAAGGGAGACTTTCTAGTGGCCTTCTTGATAGTAATCCTATCATCCCAAGGGCAAGTTTCAGTTTAACATGCCAAGCTATCTTATTTCCCTCCAAGGTCTTTTTTAAGATTTTCAAAATTCTTTTATTACTAGATTCTGCTTGACCATTGGCTTGAGGGTGGTATGGGGATGAATAGGACATAACAATTCCCATATCAGAGCAAAATTTAGTGAATCATTCAGACCTAAAGCACATGGCATTATCCATTATCAATTTAAGGGGAACACCAAATCTTGTAATTACATTATCCATTAGAAAGTCAATAATTGTAGTACTTGTTTCTTTTTTAGTTGGGATTGCCTCCACCCATTTTGTGAAATAATCAGTTACTAGCAAGATCCAACTATGGCCTCCACTTGATTTTTCAACAGATTCTCCTATAAATTCCATTCCCCATATAGCAAAAGGAGACTCTGCTACCACAGGGTTTAATAACAATGCCCCTGAATACTTCATCTTGCTTGAAAATCTTTTTCATGGTTCACATTTCCTGACAAAAGTGTGAGCATCTTGAAAAACACAAGGCCAATAATATCCAGCCCTCAAAATTTTATGGGCTATTGTTCTAGCAGAATAGTGCCCTCCACACATTCCAGCATGCATTTCTTTCAGTACTTTTTCTGATTGACCTTTGTCAAGGCATAATAACAAGATCCCATCTCTATTTTTCCAGAACAAATCATCTTGCAAAAAGACATATTTCTGTGATTGCAATTTAAAACTCCTCCTTTGATTGCAATTCAAATTATCTGGATATTCAGCATTTATCAAAAAGTAAACAATATTGGTATACCAAGGTTGCATTTCAATACTTTTCAAGCATTTCTCATCTACACCAACACTGTTTACTTGGACCAAATCTAGATTTTCTTCTATCATTAGCTTAGCCAACCCTAATCCCCTCACCATCTTAGTGATATGGATTTCTATGTCAAACTCTTGAACTTTGTTTATCTATTTACATCTCTTTCCTATTACTTCATTTTGGACAAAGATGTCTTTGACAGAAGCATGAGGGACATAGGCTTTTAATTTTGCATACACCAAATAGGGCCTGAAAGCCTTGACTGCTTTCACCAGAGCATAAGATTGTTTTTCCATCATCTAATAATTTAATTCAGCTGATTGCAATGATTTACTAAAAAATGCAATGGGGTGCTAAAATCCTTCACCATCCTTCTGCAATAAGACTGCTGCAATAGTATGGAATGAGGAAAAAGAAAACAAAGAAAAAGGCTTAGTGTAATTAGGGGATACAAGGACTGGTGCTTCTTGAATAGCTTGTTTTATTTTTTCAAAAGCTAACTGAGCCTGTTGGCCCCATTCAAACTTCACATTTTTCTTTAGCAATTTGACAATAGGTTTAACCAGTCCTGCAAAGTTGGCAATAAATCTCCTAACAAAGTTAATCTTCCCTAGAAATGATTGTATACCTTTTAAGTTCTTGGGATAAAGTACCTTTTGGATGGCTTCAACCCATTCAGGATCTATCCTCACCCCCTCCTTTGACACTATGTGTCCCAAAATTTTCCCCTCAGTAACAACAAAGTGACACTTTTTTGGGTTCAGAGACACTCCATATTCTAGTGCTTTTATCATGACCTTTTCCAAGTGATTGCAATGATCCTCTACTCTTTTTGAGAAAGATGTCAAATCATCTTGGTATACTACCATTAGAACATCTATGAGGTCTTTGAAGGCTATATCCATAGCTCTTTGAAAAGTTGCACCAGCATTTTTTATCCCAAATGGCATACGAGCATATACGTAGGTGCCCGAAGGGGTAGTAAATGCTGTTTTGAATTGCTCAGATTCTTTAACCAGCACCTAATTGTACCCTAAGAATCCATCCATCATAGATAACAAGTCACATCCAGTGACTTTATGCAACATAGCCTCCATGTTAGGTAGTCCGTAATTATCTTTCAACGAGGCTACATTCAAATTTCTGAAATCAACACACCACCTTATCTCCCTATTTTTCTTTCTTACAGGGACTAATTTAGAGACCCAAGATGAATGTCTAATAGGATTTATTATGCCTGCATCCCTTAGCTTCATTAGTTCTGCCTGCATCTTGGTAGCTAGTAATGGATTGATTGGCCTTTGTTTTTGTCTGAATGGTTTAATGCCTTCTTTTAAAGGGACATCATGTTGAAATAAATCTTCTCTATAGGCTTTCAAATCATCATAAGACCAGGCAAAAACATGTTTGTACCTTTTAGCAATTTTATCAAATTCTATCTCACATTGCTGTCCAATTTTTTGCGAATGTAAACTAATTGGGGAGATGTTTCAGATCCCAATTTAATTTCCTCTAAATCTCCCACCTTGGCATTGGACTTCTGAGTCATATAGTTGTCATTTATGCTGAACATGCCTTCCAATTCAACCAACCCCTTGGGAATATGATTAGTATCCAATTGGATGACTTCTTGATAAAAAATATACTCCTTATTGTCCACAATTGACACTAGAGATTCACAATCAATCTTTTGACCATCATATTGATCTATACACTAGATAAACTTGAGGATATCATCATCATCCTAAAAAACTTGCCAATTATGAATATTGTCAGGAACTACTGACCTACTCTTTATCTCAAACACAGACATGCCAGTAAGAGTAGCATCATTATTTTTCAGGGTAACATTTTCTAGGAAATATTCCATTATGTTATTTGATCTTTCTACCCATAAGATATTGAAAGCATCAAAGAATTCTATCCTATCCTAGACAACATATTTATATAATTTTAATCTGTCATCTTTAGCAGCATAATGTTCCCTAATCTA
>MU223516.1:703647-722070 GCA_018584345.1 Thuja plicata | reverse complement strand
GATTAGATTAGCATGGGTGAATGGGTTGAGAAGGGTTAGAACCCAGGGTAGAAGGTGGTTGAAAAGGGTTAGGTTAGGGTTTAAGGGAATATTAATAAATGAAATAAACTTATTTAAGTCATTTAGATATATAGGATTTAATTATTAAAACAAATTCATTGCTTTTTAATAATTAAGGGACTATAGCCATTTTAATTAAATTAATAGGCTAGGGGAATGGGTTGGATTGCAAGTGATTAATTGATTTAGAGATTTATTTAATTCCTTCATATTAAATACTATAGCCATTTTTGATTTAGATTTGATCTGATTGGTCGATATTGAATTGAATTGTATGGCTATAGTAGATAATATAAATCAGTGATAAAAATCACCTAGGACATTAAATTGATTCAAAGAATTATGCCAAACAGTAACAGGGTCGTTTGGACATAACTCGAGGGTATGATCACACTTAGGGAAAATAGGGTCCATAGTTGCGACAGACCAAAATTAGGTGGTTACAGCTCCCAGCACATGTAGTAACCTAGAGGCCTAATTCTTTCATCACATGACAAGACATCACATTTACTGCTGCTCCAGAATAAATCATGTAGTTTTTTACCAAGAAACTATTTACCATTAAGGTGACATAGAATGGATCAACAGATAGTGGTTCTTGGGTTATTATATTTCCAATACAAATGTTAGAAAATTCCTTGCTCTTTCCTTTTCCTTTCACTAGTGGAACATCTTCTCTAGCACTATTTAGTATCAAAGATATCTCCTCACGATTAGGGATAGGTACATCATCTATTCCTTTTAATAGTGCTAGAGCAGCTTCTTTATGCTCTTTTTTTTTAAATATTTCTATAAGTGGGACTAAGACTTTCATTTGGGTCAAAGCATGTTTCATGTCAAAATGAGGCAATTCAGGGGGCATATCACTTATTTTCTTCATTTTCTTGAGTTTCTCATTTGGTACTAATTCTTCCTTTGATACCCCCCCCAGCATGATCATGAGAAGATCTTGCTTGCTTCCCACATTTATCATTGTCATCTTCCTTAGCATGAAGATCCTCATTTACTTGAGGTGAGTCTTTTCTAACATAAAAATGGGTAGACTTTCCTTGAGATGGTTATACTGTTCTATTTCTTAAGTTGTAAGCCATTCTTGCTTGATTAATTGCTGCAATAGTTAAAGACCTTTTTTCTTCATCAGTAGGAGTCCTTAAATGAGATTGTGAACTATCATTACCCACTGTGTTTATAGTTGCCTATGAAACATATTCATCCTGATCACTTTGATAGGTTGGATTTTGTAATTGGTTTATAAAACAATAATTATCCTTTGCACAAGAATTATCAGAGGATGAAGCAATATCACGAAGCCATGGATATGGTTTCTTTACTATGAACATATTGATAGCAGGGCCTTCCTGTTCTCTTTCTTCTATCTGGTCAAACAGAGCCTGAGCTACTACATATTGATAGGAAGAGTGTGGTATATTTCAAGCATCACACCCGGGAGTTTTCTCAACATAGTTGGCACTGTTCCTTTTTAGGGGATTTGGGGTTTCTTTTTCTTTTGGGTTATCTTTCCCCTCAGAGACAGGTTTGCCATTATTCCAATTGGTCTAGTAAGGATAATCCCTCAGGTTAGGCTATTTGTCAAATCTTTGGTTAGTATACTTATTATCTTGGTACCCTCCTCTATCATTATTATCCATCTTGGCAGCAAGGTCTTTCACTGCACTCACCAATTTATCAACTGTATTATCTTCTTTGACATTTTTATTGGCTGATCCCTTTTCTTTCCAAAGTTTATTGTCTTCCCTCTTCCCTAATTTCCCTGATGCTCTCCTATTACTCTTAATTTCAATTGCTATTTTGTAAGCATCCCTTAAGGTATTTGGGTTCTTATCTCTAAGAAGATAAGACATTTTTCCATCAACAAAATTAATGTAAGTGGTAAGGCACACTTCCTCATCTAATCTCAAGACTTGGAACAATTTGTTCATGGCCTTTTGAAATCTACTATTAAAATCAGCCATACTTCCATTAGAGAATTTCTTAATGTTATTAAACTCATTTAACATGTATCCATAATTAACATGCTCTCTATACTGCTCCCTAAAAGACTTTAAAAATTCATCCCAAGAAGCAATACTATCATTAGGCAAATTTCTGAACCAATCCCTAGCATCTTCAATTAAAGATTGAACAAAAAGTTTCATAATTACATCCTCATGTTCAATCTCAAAGTCAATTATCTTATCACTAAAAGATTTTAAATTCTCCTCACAAGTAACAACATTACTTCCTGTGAACTTAGGGATCCTATCTATTACCTCATTGGGGATCACATTAGGGTGACCAAGAATGCCTTCAAAGAAGAGAGCCCTGTATCTGTTCATGCAGATAGGCCTCCTTTGGAAATTCCCTAGCTCATTGTTACCATTCGGTCTAGCTATTCCTCCTTGATGTTGAACATGTGGGGGAACACCCTACTTGGGCTTGGCAGCTTGAAAACTTGGGTCAGGACCCACAAGTCAAGCAGCTACATTAGGACCATAATTTTGAAGATTTGGGTTTTTTCCACACTTTTGGACTTTAGGAGCATCACCTTGATTGTTCACATTTAGATTAATAAAAGGATTTAATTGTTGTATTCCTTGATTCACATGCATGGAACTACTTGCAGTAGTATTATTAGTAGCATAATGCAAGGCTATCTTCATTTTTATATCAACTGTAGCAACCTCCAATTCCAACTTTTCTAGTTGTTTTCCCAAGTCATCTTTAGCCTTCCTGGCTTGTTCAATGTCCAAATAAATTTGAGGTATTCCTTCAAGGTTGAAAACTTTCTTCTTAGGCTCATTTATGTTGATATCAAAAACCTTTTTCTTACCTTTGTCAGGGGCATCTTTAGTAGTCACTCTGAGTTTCACATTTTGTTCATTCTCATATGGGAACAACTGCCTAATGACAGGTCCTTCCTTCTCAAACTCATCCTTGTCAGGGTTTGAGATTCTATTTGGGGCTTTTCTTCTTGAATCATTGAGGCTACCAAATAATTCAAGATTCAAACTTTTAACTTCTTAATTCAGGCCTTTAGTCTTGAGGTCATTCCTTCTAGTCTCAGCCAAGAGTTCTTCTCTTTCCAATAATAAGTCATATATCCTTTGCCCACATTTTTCCTCTGCTTTAGCCATTTCCTTTTCTTGTTCTTTCTTTTTTATTTTCAAATCCACAATCTCATCTTGCAACTTATCAGAATCATATGATGTTGTTTCATTAGCAGAGGTCTCTTCTAATGGAGCAAGATTTTCTTCCACAGGAAAGAACCCTATGTCAGTATTTTCTCCATCCCTAAAGGGATCAAAATTGGTGTTATCTCTATAAGCATCAACTGGTCCCATAGGTTCTACATCTTTAGATGAAGATGAATTTATTTCTGGAATGGGAATATCCATTTTTCCTTCAGAGGCATGTTGGGAATCATGTTTAGATGCCCCTCTTTTGGACCATTGTTTCCTTTGAGGTGTATGGAGCTCTTCTCCAAGATCCTTTTTAGGATTCATTTTGGAATATGATCTGGTATTTATTTGTCGGCTCATCTCACAAAACAAATAAATATTTCACTGTGCAATACTGGAATACACAGAGGTTAGAGTTGCCACCTCTTTTGAGAGGACTAATATATGTAGAGATCAAATGCCTTGTCCTATCTCAGATTTCCTCTTATAGAAATAAGTGAATATGGAACTTTGCAGATAGAGTAGGATTGATAATTCTTCACCTGGTAACTTCAAGAAAATGATCTTTCACTACCCATAACTGCAAATCTTTTCAATTCAGTGGATTTCCTCTTGAAAACAAACAAAGGGCCAGATTAGATATTTTTGAGTTACCAACTATTCCAATTGAGACAAAATCTGTATCATTTTCAGAATCAAGACCTTCAAGCAGTGTGCCACAATAGATAAGAAAAATAAACTCACTTTAATGATTATAATAAAAAACAAACTAATTCTCAATATGGTAAGGAGAAATGCTTTCATGATCATGACTCTGAGAACATTGCAAGTCCCCAGTAGAGTTGCCAACTTGTTAGCTCTTTTTCTTGTAGAATCAATTATAATAGCAATGAATGCTAGACTCTCTAATACCCAATTTATATTCTCATAGGGAAAAGGCTAACTAACAAGGATGGAAATCACTAAAATGAATTGTACTGAATACAATTGGCTAGACATGTATTTGAGATAACAGAAATGTAAAGATTGATTAAAATTGGATTGATGATAACAACCACTTGTCAGCATTTTGGCCAGTGCCTAATCATGGGTCATAGAGTCAGAACAAAATATACATACATCAAGGATAATTAATGGAAATAAAAATAAAACTCAGATGGAATGCCTTAAAAAATATCCTCTCATCCTCATACCCCTATATCAAATTCTTGCATAAACCCTAACCCTCTACAATTATCTGCAAGATTCAAAACTTTCCTTGAAAGCAACTCACAAACAATGACATGGCTACCTTATAACCAGTATACTCAAAATGCCTTACAAATTGAACATACAAGAACTGAGAAAAAATGCAAAAAGACATCATTGGTATCAAAATGGAGATTCCATTATATTTTATTAATGTAAGGTTGATATAAGTACATTCAAAAGACTCAAAAACAACATTCAGACACAATTCAGAAGTCTACCTTGTAGTTTTATTTTTACCTTTCTTATTACAACATTACAACTTACTACTTATAGACAGCCACAGTCATCTTGGAATCCTTTTGAAAAATAAGGATGCAACAAGCTATGAATGACTAGGCTAGAGGAAAAAATATAGTTTATAGATGAGACAACATTTTAGGCGGATGGAATAACAAATCTTGGTTATAAGCCATGTAATCCCTTTGTCCTATGATCGCCTGAATGCTTGAAGTTGTTTTGAGGTGGTTGGGTCCTTGTCATCTATAATTTTTCCTCTTGTTGATGCAGAGTCCCCAATATCTAATTTGCTCAAACTTCTCAACCTCTTTGGTGTTCGTTGTCCCCCTTATATTTACTATCTTATGCTACCGGGGAGACTATACCATACTTGCTAACCCATGTGGTGAACAACACATCATTTGGACAACTAAAAGTGAGGACCTCATCCTTCTGGCTATTGAATTCCTCCCAATCAACATTGGATTTCTCAAATTTTGCCTCCCAGGATTCAAAAAATTCCTTGGCTTTATTTAAAATATCAATAGTTAACACAAACCAGCCAGTATTTCCCATTGTAACAATACTTTTTGTTCTTCTAGTTAGTGTTTCATTCAATTGTCTTAGCCATAAGGCTTCATTTTTTATGTTCCCATCCTCTTTGAACATTTTGGGAAATATGTCATATCTATCCCTGGAGAAATCGTCTCTCAAAGTTGTTACCCTCCTGATGACCATGTTCTTCTTGGTGTCCAAATTAACCATCAATTTGAGACATTTATGGGTGCTTGTCAGGATGATATCAATATTGTTCTTCTCCTTTGAAAGAGAGTAAAAGGATTTGACATAGGCTACCTTCCCGTTCTAGTTATTCACTATCAGATTCCACTATTCCTTTCCATCATCATGTCTACTTATGATTCATGCAATTTTCTTTCCCAGTAAATAGAGGTTAGAAAGGTTGACCTCACTAGCACACCTCCTGAGGTTGGAAAATATCTAGTCAGAAATTTTTTTTTTCACCAATTCCTCACCCTCTTTGTATGCACGAGAGTCTTCAAGATCCCTTTTTCCCTCTTCTTCTAGTCTTGATCTCTCACTGATCAACCTATTTTTCTCAGCCTCTAGTTCTTCTCTTTTGGCATCAATGGCTTCTTGGGTGGTGGGACTCAAAGGTGCAAGGGATGGGGGATATGTCACAAATGGACTAGAGAAAGAGGGTTGGTGAGGTTCCTGAGAAATTACCCCTTGGGGAATAAGTTGGATTTTTTACTTACCCTCTAATACTACTATTATGTTATCCTTCAACAAAGATTTGACATTTTCCTCATTGTAGGCTTTAAGTACAAATTCATACTTCTCATTTAAGCTAGCATAAGCCTCCTTTTCTTTCTCAGCTACCCTTAGGCTTAAACTAGCTGTTTGAACAATGAGGTTTTATGCTTCAGTTCCTTAAGAGTCAGCAACCCTCTTCACAATTAGGCTTCCTGTATCCTCAATATCATCACCTTCCTTTATTCTCCTCTTG
Organism: Thuja plicata; assembly: GCA_018584345.1. Taxonomy (NCBI): domain Eukaryota; kingdom Viridiplantae; phylum Streptophyta; class Pinopsida; order Cupressales; family Cupressaceae; genus Thuja; species Thuja plicata. The sequence continues at coordinate 715,836 of MU223516.1, read as the reverse complement.
TCTTTTTTCTTCAATGACCAAATTTCTAGGGCTACATGGTCTTCACTAAACTGAGCACCAATTGATGTCCCAGTAGTGCTCATAGGCTTTGCTTGCTTATTGATAGCATCAAAAACTACTGCATCTGCTAAATCCCATTAAGGCAGTATGAGCACTCCCTACTTCTTAATCATTTCCCTACCCTCTTCAGGAGTGACCTTATCAAAATTGGATACCATCTCCTGCTTGAGTTGTTTATCTATATCTTCCTTAGGAGAGTTGGGCTGGGCTTCTTGTAACTTTTGGAACTTATGATTGAATTCATCAATATGGCATCTCCATAGAAATTGAATGAATGCCCTAGTTTTAATGAAATTTTCATCTGACAAGAATTCATCACTGGCTTGCTTGGTTATAGCATCTAACTCCCTGCCAGTAAATTCTTCTAGTGTGAGGTCAACTGCTATATGTTTAGGTGCCTCTAGCATCCCTTCTTGTAACTCTTGAGTGGTGACAACAACTTCACCATCATTCCTTAATTGCACCAATTTCTTAGCAATGGCTTGGTCATAATATTGCATGGGGTAATCCCCCGGTGGGACTATTTTTCCATGTGGAAATTTATTCAAAATAGCAAGAGCCTTTTCTTGTTCATTTACAATTATCCTCTACTTCTTCTCATTTAGGGTTTGTATGATCCCCTCAAATAGATTCATTAGGGAGTCAATCTTATAAGACCATGGGAAAAATTCCTTTAAAGGATCATAAGTCTTGTCAAAATTATGCACAAAGTCCAAAGAATTCTTGTATGCCATCCATTTCTCCTTCTTGACTTCCTGAATACCAAGGTCAAAAATGTTTCTGATGATATCCTCAGTGTAGTTGAATTGATGTTCTAATATCAAGCTCTTAGTCCTTTTCTTGAACATACGCATGATAAAGTCTTCATTATCTTCACACCTGGATACAGATGTGGCTAGATGATAAGGCTCAAAATACTTGTCAAACTGTGTCCACCCACCTTTGGTTATGATGAAATGATGTGCTCTGGTGAGGGTAGGAAAAATGTTTCCCTTCATCATTCTAGTTAGGGCTTCTTCCTGTAGCCCACCCAATTGCCTTATGATCTCTACTATTCCAATCTTGAGAGGGACTCTGTAGGGTAGCACATAAGGGGTTCCCCTAAATCCATAAATCCTAATTAATGTAGAAAAAGGGTACAAACTTAGATCTCCCTAATTGTGGGCAATTTTTAGTTCTGGGGCGTATTCCACAGGCCTCAAAAGCCTCATCATCGTAGTGTGGACCCTATCTTTTTGATTGCACAATAGTGACTTGAGTCTAGTTGCAAAAACCCTATCAAAATAAACATAACTAGCACTCTTTCTATCCCATGACAGATCAATACTCCACATCTGAATAGGAAATTCTTCATCACCTTGGAACTTAGTCAATTCTATTTCTTCCTTAAAGAAGTCTGCATTGTTGAACAAGAACATATGCATCATGAGGGAATACCATCCCATTGGTTTTTATATGTTGTTGTCTTGAATTCCTGCCAGATCCTCATGCATTTCCTGGGCAATATAAGATGCAAAATCAAATACTACTAATAGGTGGGGATGAAAAATTTGAACAACCATTAGCATTAATGGACAGGCATTGTTACATCTTCAACTAGCCCCAAAAATTGGCATAGAGCACTGTACATTTTTCCGGCCTTTCCATTTAAGAGATCCAACTTGAAAGGCTTTGGGGTCCTAGGCCCTACTACAACCAAGTCTCCTATTTTATTAAAGTATCCCTTCAATGCCTCATCCCTTTAATACTCCCTCTAAGTCTGGTATACTTATTTAAAGTACTCAAAATCAATATCATCCATGTGCACTGAGGTCTCAGTCAGCTTGAAGATCCTTTTGATTTCATCAACTGATACAGTTAATAGCACATTTCCCTGGGTATCCCTAAAAACCCTAGCCACCTTGTCATAAGTGTTTACAATTAAAGTGAACAAATCAGTGTCCATAAACACACCAGGTGCTATCAATTTTCCTACATCTAACTCCCAAATGTTACAATCTGGGGTAGGGGCATTCCTCTGGCTATAGGCTATTCTAAACAGAGTAAGGCCATCAAAACTAGTCTTGACATCTTTTGCCCATCTACTAGAATCATATAACCCATCTCCAATTTTGAAATGGGGATGTGGTGGAACTACCCTTTAAATTTGAGTGGCGTCTCCTGTGGACAGTGGCATTTGCTATAACAAATCTTCCTTAAAGTTTCTTTTTTGATAATCAACCTCTCCAAAAATCTCAACTCGAGGGGCCATTCTGAATCTAAGGTTTTTCTTTCGATATTAGATTTAAATTCTGAGACAAAGTTCTAAAAAGCTTTTTGAACTGCAAATCCCACTAACAATCTGAATGCTAGTGAATCAGAAAAGCTTACCCGTTCTACACAGTAGTAGCGTGAAGCCAATTTTCTCTACAATCCCATTTTTTCTCAAATGATTTTGATGAATCATCATGACTACAAGTTGACTTAATCAATTTTACAGCCTCAATAAAATCAATCTTTCAAATTGAATTTGACTGGAGTGGCCACATGTTCTGTAATTAATTCATAGGCTTCAATTTCGCGGCTTAATGACTCTCTACAACACATTTTATCAACTTTGAATTTGAGTCGTAGATTCTGGACATCATCTTTTGTATCTCACGGCTATCTTATTTTCCCAAAAACAACTATTTACCTAGGATAGGTGTCAACACTGCTTAAGCGATTAAGCAGACCATTAGATATAAAACAACTTAACTGCTTTTTAAACTCTTGCCAACTCTAAATATCCAGGTCCACCAGCTGCCAGGTGTCATCACCGCTTAATGACTTGTTTGATAGATGTCATGCATCTTGGGTATAAGCCATTACACCCATCATTAGATATTTCTGAGCTTTAGCAACCTTTATGCTATCTGTAACCGGACCCACATTCTTTCTTGGACACGTGTCACTATCGCTTGATGGCTTACCCATTAGATGTTGTGCACTTTTATTTTAAGCCAATAAGCGAGCTGTCAGATTTTTAATACTTGCCCATTGTTTAACTAAGAATTTTTATGACTATTTGGCCCCACCAAGGACACATGTCACCACTTCTTAATCGCTTAACCGATAGATGTCATTTACGTTTTTGACTAAGCCATTAAGCGGGCCATTCGATCAAAACCAACTTGCTCACCACATAAGATAATGATATAAAAGGGATTTTTTAGCGGCATGACTTAGGAATTATTAAAGCAGTTATGATAACACAGTATTTTAAAAAAACAACCCATTTAACGTGAACACATAACTTGAGGTAGCTTAAGTGATGAAAAAAGTAACATGAAAATAGAATCGGCCAAGACACTTAGGGTTTTTTAGACATTTTCCACCATTTTCAACTAGGTTAAGGGTAATAACAAACTTTGCAGAGGAATTAGAATAAGTTTAACCCTGATTTCAAAGCCTTGGACACCACCAATGACAAGTGACCCTAAGAAAATTATAAGGCACAATTCATATAGGAAATAGAACCAACAGAATGCTTGCAGGAAACCCCACTCACCAAAGTCCCCAGAGTAGACGAGCTGAGATAACCAGCTATCCCCTTGAACAAAATAGTCACACTCCCAACTAAGTCCCCACACTATTGAGACCTGACTCTCAGGTGCTTGAGGCCCAGAGAATCTCATTTCTTTGGACAACCTTTATAGGAGAAGTTGGTCGGTACCCCGTACCTAGTGACAACTTACATCTATTGGCAGACCTAGTCACAAAGGCCCATCAACAATATGTGCAAATATAGTGGCATATACATAGGGGGAGTCATTAAATGACTAAGGATTATATATGTTGTATATACTTAACATTTTGTTAGTATTTTGCACATATCAATTTTTGATACTAATATCAAAGGGGGAGATTAATGACATTAATTTGCCATTAGTATATAAACATTGCTTTCAGTAAGAATACATCGAAAGACAAGACTGAGCAAACTGAAGATTAGATACTAAGAGATCACCGAAGATGACTAAGTTCAAAGAGAACCGATGCCAAAACTTAGTGTGTAAAATAAAATCACAAAGCAGAAAGATCAAGTGGAACCTGATAGAGGAACCAGATATGCAAGATACAATGCAGACCGACAAGATAGTAAAAGTGCAACTGACAGAACAAAACCGAAGGATAGTCAAGCATGATTGACAGACAAAATAGAAAGTTAGTTGCAGCCCACAAAAAGTGGATCTGACTTCCACGTCAGATAATGCAAGTGTATTCTATTAATAGGATATTTATTTGTTTTAAATCCATTTCTTTAGGGACAAGATACATGAATTTAAGTTCTTTAATCAGTCTAACTGATTTAAAACACATAGACTAGGAGATCTAGGTACAAGTTGTAAACCTGATCTTAGAGTTAATATTGTTTTTATCAAAAATCAATGAAGTAAATCCATCTATATTGGATGATGCAATCATTCATTATTATATGTGCAATAATTATGTGAAGAGAGGGAGAACATGAATGAAGCATACGAGCACATCTATGGATCAGATTGAGAGTTTCAAGAACAAGAACAATAAAAGATGAATTTGGTTATCAAAACAAAGAACAGAGGACACCAAGAATTAGATGTATTATTCAATCATAATTAGGTGATAATATTTTTCATGTAAACTAAATTGGATCTGTATCAGCAATAGGAGATTGCATTTACCAAGTCAATTTGTAATTTTCTGTCATTCTAACAAGTGGAGCAGAGTGTAAAAATCCTTTCAAGGAAGGTGGATTTAACAGTCCAACAAAAAATCTCTTAACCAAGTGCACACTCAATATTTTTTCTAAAGATTCTAACATAGTAGACTTTAACAAGTCTCCACTGATACTCTTAACAGGGTAGATCATTAAAAGTGATCAAATTGTAATCCTTAACCGACCCCTTCCAATCTTTAGATAGTGAAAATTTTGTGGGTGCCATCCCCACCACAGTTTTTACTTCTTCACAGGATTTTTCTGTGATATCATATCTTGTGTTATTTTTCAATTAATTTCATGAATATTTCTATGAATGTTCACATGTATGTTAATGTTATGAATTGATATAACTCACATCAAGATAGTATAAATCAGATTGAATGGATATACAATTAATTACAAAGGTTAATTGATAAAAGGGATACAAAAGTTTTAGAGGTACTGATTCACCCCTCCCCTCTTAGTACATACTTCCCATTAATCCCAACATTACCATCCTAGAAACTAAGCACTTAATTATTCTCATTTTGGGATCATTTTGAGCCTACTTTAGTATGTTTCTTATGGTAGGACCTCATATTGCACTTAAATGCATATTCAATTTGAATATAGGTCCTCCTCATTAAAAATCTAAGTTGGATCTCTCTTCTATGCTTGATTTCCTATTTTTCATCCCATCACATAATTCATTTCCCACCTAGGACCTATGCATTCATTTCTATATTTCAAGATCCGCCTTGAGTTCCTGGAAGGCTATGGATTTTTGGTGCAGGAGCACCTAGGGGTTATATGTTGGAAACCATCAAATTTTGATGTGTGAGATCCAATAAGGGTCATGGTATGAATAATGACTAGCTAAGAGTCCAATAGGTTCTTTTTTGATGGGTTGAAAAGATGTTTGTGTGTTATTGCCAAAGTTGGGCAAGTAGTGCCAAGATTGGCCAAATATGCTAGGCTAGCAAAAAATGGGCACAATGGGTATAAAGTCATGTTTTTGTTTAAATATGTTCCAAGAGTGTGTTAGGAAACCATTATATATTATTTTGAATCAAATTTGGTCATAAGAAATCAAATATTATATAATGAGCAAAATGTTGTTAATGACAACTTTGCATTTTGTCAATTTTGCATGACAACATTTGGACATAGTTGGGCATTTCACCCAAAATCAGTTATGGGTTAGTATAATAGTTGAAAGATGATGGGATGAGGTATATAATAATTTCCATGGCATTGTAAATTGGTTGGAAAACATTTGGCATGAATTTCAATAGTGAACAATTGACAGTTTTCTGGATAACTCTTTGTTAATCATTTGCAACTGTTGTAATTCATGTTTAATGGATTTAAACTGACGTTTATGCACTATAGATAGTTAGATTATAATTTTTCCTTTCATTGTGTTCTTTTATATTGAATATTTTCAAGTTTTGTTTGTGTAAATAAATTTCTTATCTCTGGTTCCTGTTCACTAGACTGGACAAAGTTGGGTCCAATAAAATGACTCTACTTTGAAACCCCCTGTGAGAATCTCATGGACCTTGGAGGTATGCGAGTAGATTTAGTGTACATTAGTTTCCTTTTTTTGGAGTCCATAAAGTGATGTTTTCTATTTTTAATCTCTTTCCCTAGGCAAGCTTTGTCATAGTCTGGTTAGGAGGAAAGATGTAGCAGACGTTAAAACTTGTAGGAGAATATTGGGTGAGAAATTCCAATGACAAGAAGATGTGCATGTGGTTTAGATAGATCCTTGGTGAAGAGTTAAAGAGAATTTGAATCCATTTGAGTTGATTTCCCATTGATGGATTGAATACAAGCTTGTTTCCTATGAAAATACCTATATTAGGGTTTGGCGGTGTACCGAGGGTTGAAGAATTAAGACTTAAAAAATCCTTTAGGTCTTCCAAAAGGGTGTCTAGAATGGTGAGGAGTTTACTAGGTTGTTTTCAATATTTTTTTGTTAGAGCCCAAAATGCTTGGAATTAGGGCTAATTGAGACCTACAACCCTAGTAGGCCTAAATACAAGAAAACTTGAAATTGATAGAAAAATGGACTGAAGATCAAACAATATGGGGGTGTTTGGTGATTGATATGATGAGTTTGGAAGCCCTAGGCTCCTACAAGGTGAATGTGGAAGGGATAGGAAGTTGGTTGTTGAGCTTACTCTTGTGAGCTTCAATTAAGTGTGCGTAAAATTTGGTTTGATAGAGAAGCTCTAGGAGAGTAGGAGGGAAGTGAGTTTGTGTTGGAAAGTGATAAACTTGGGTAATGTGATTGTGATTCACTTTTTGGTTGTCATTTATGGCAAAAAATCTAGGTTCAAGATTGATTGTTTTGAAGGTAAGTTTTGGTATGTCCAAAATCCACTAAGTATAGAAATAGAGGTACAGTATTGTTTTGGATATTGAAGAGAAAGATTGATGAATTAAGGCATGCGAGATTAGTGGAAGATAGTATGGAGTATGTATGACATATGCCTACGATCGATTTGGATTTGGTTAAGTTTATGATAAGTTATAAGGATTTGAAGATAGACAGACAGTAGAGAATAGCGACATAGAGAAGTTGGACAATAGCAAAGAATAGGGGAGTATGACTTGGACTCCAAAAAATCAAAGTTATATTTTTGTTGTTGATAGTATATACTTTGAATATGCAAGAGCATCGACTATGCATTTCATATTTACTATATTAAATGTATTTTGTATTGAAGGTTGACTTAGTACTGTTTGTAATATTTATTCTGAGAGCCGAATTTGTAAAGTTAAAAGATATATATGTAAGATCTTTTTGGTAAAGATTATGTGTTGTGAGCAAGTGAAGGATATGCAGAGTAGACATGCAAAGGGCAGAGCTATAAAAGAACTATCAAAGCATTTGTGATGCTTGTTTTTTTCATCACTAAGAGACTTTTGTAACAGAATTACATTGTAAGAGTTGTAAGCTCATTGGGCCCTAACAAGGTGTTGTGAACCTTTAACAGGGTTGTTATCCCTCTAAGAGAGAAATGTACTATGTAATATTCAACTCCTAACAGGGCTAGGTCTCCTCACAGGGACATTATACTTTAGTACATGCTTGTGGGTATCATCCCCACCTGGGTTTTCTCTTGGCCATGGTTTCCTCATAAACAAATCATGGTGTTATGAGTTTTGTGTTATATGTTTATGTTCTTTACTTTATTGTAATTATATGGTTAATGTTCAAGTGGATGAAGAATTTAATTAAATTTTATAATACTGATTCACCCCCCCTCTCAGTATTATCCAATCCTAACAATTGGTATTAGAGCTTTTGGCCCTTGCAGAGAAAGCCTAACAACTTGAGGGAGATCATAATGGATTTAAACAGTTTACAGGAAAACTTTGAGGCTGCACTTGAATACCTTGATAATGCTAAAGAAGAAAATGGTGAATTGAAGTTCAACATCCAAAGAGCTGATAAATTCATAAAGAAACTGAAAGAACAATGTGAACTTTCCAGAAGTCAGAGAGAAGATCTTGTGGTTCAGATAAAAGAAGACTCAGATGAGGACAATTCAGATCAAGTGAAGAAACTGAAAGAAGAGATTGAGACTTTGAAGTTTGAGAACAAGAATATAGCTAAAGAAATACATATACAGGAGGATGCTAAGAAGAAATCTGAAGAAACCTTGAACATTGCATTGAATCAAATGAAAGATGAAGCTGACAGCTACAAGAAAAAATACTTAGAATTGGAGAAATACAATCAGATTGTGAAAGATGAACTTACTAAAGAAAAGAAACATATTGAGAAACTTCACACCAGCAGTGATTTGATTGATGAACAACTAGACAAGAAGAAACCTAAAGGTGATATGACTGGTATTGGCTTCAATGAAGCTGAATGTTCAAAGAATCAGGAAGAGAAATCAGATCAGAAGATTGATGCTGAGAAATCATCTAGTGAAGAACCTAAATAATAGATCAGACCTTTCAGAGGTAGATGCTTTGGTTGCAATAGATTTGGACACATGAAGAGAGACTGTAGAGGTAATGCCCCATTTAGAACTTTTTCTGGTTATTGTTTTAACTGTAATGGATATGGGCACAAGAAGACTGAATGCAGAAGACCTAATAAATCTGGATATAGAAAAGACAATGGAAGAGAACCTACAATGAAACCTACATGCTACAAATGTAATAACATTGGGCACATTGTGAAGTACTGTAAGTTACAACTTAATAAAGAAAGAAGACCTCCTATATGTTACAAATGCAATAATCCAAGACATATAAATTTTTTTTGTAGGTATAATGGAGTAGATAATAGAAGAACACCACCTCCTATGAATTCACAGAAGAATGGAAATGATACTGGCAAAAGTATTGCAGATGTGAAGAATGATTTTGAAAATTGTTTTAAGAAAGTAGAAGACAAAAATAGTGGCAAGATATGGAAGATTAAAGAAACTAGTGAGACATCAGTTCAGGGAGAGTCAGTAGCTGCTACTAGATCTTTTCCTGAAGGTATATAGATAGAATTAACCTAATTGGCTGATCATGGCCTTAGGGGAGCATTAAATGAAACACATTAGAATTTATCTGGCCCCGTAAATCATGTAGTGAGCTCATGCGAGCTTGGGAATATGTTGAGCCAACATTATGGATCATATATCTAAGAGCACACCATCAACCAACTTGTATATTTTAATCATGATATTTAGCATCCGACCAAATAGATTGGAGTGAAAAAGAAAAGTAATAAACTAACTTGTATAAAGCATCGTGATATGGTTTATTTTTCTATAATTTTACAAGGAGCGAGCCAAGGAGATTAGAGGGAATAAGTATTAAGACATTTCTACACCTACCGTGCATGATCGATCAAAACATAAACTCAGATTTCTGCATGTGAAGGGTATTCTACATTATCTAAGCTATGGATGCACCTGTGATTTTTGATGTTTTTGATCATCCTAGATACAAATTCAAGAAACATCCTTATAAGTCATGTGAAGAGGATCCGGAAGGAGCATTTTCACAGACTCCACATAGTGTATTGCACATAGAAGACATCAGGGCTTACATACATTGTAAGTATGGCACATTAGGAGAGGATGATATACTCACTGAAATGGAAGATATGACTAAGAATGGAGTCATGAAGGAAGAATGGAAACATGTTAGTCAATTAAGTATAATTAAGATTATGAAATTGTGCGACTTTGATGAAAATGAATGGTTTAAAATACTTATGAGCAGGGTTCATGACCAATTCATATGGATTGGTAGCCAACCTGTGAAGATATGCAGTGACCTAATTCATGAGATTATAGGTTTAGATAACACTGGAGTTGTACCCATTGAGGAGAAACATGTCAAGAAGGAAGTTGAAACCGTAACACACTCAAAGTAGGACAGAAGGGAATTGATAGTAAATGATATTTTCCAACAAGTTGTAAGGTTGATTGCAATGATACTTGGTTACAAGTTTTTCTACAGCAGCAGACCTAATTCAGTATCAGCTGGAGTTATTATGATGGCATGGAGAATGGTAAAAGAAAACACATAGTAAAACCTATGTGAGGTATTGGCACAACAATTCCTTGAGAATGTAAAGCTTGTGAAGAAGGATAGAATGAAAAATTTCAGATTTGGATCATTATTGGTACACATGTTCATTCATATTGAACATAAGTTTCTTGGTCTACACCCTAGTGACTGGAAAACTGGAGTTCCTACTAGTATACTAATCTCACAAAGTTACAAAAGACAAAACACTACTTGGTTAGATGGAGAACTATTTGCAATGATCAAAATTCTACAAAGAAAAATGAAGAGTAGATACAGACAACATGAGGACATTGTTGAGAAGTACAAGGACACAATTTTTTTTATGGTTGAAACAGACTATGTATGTTTTGAGGCAGTGATCCCTAGAAATAAATGGTGTTACCCTATGGGCTATGAAGTAAGTTATGAAGTACTCACCATGCAAGTAGAACATATTCTTGCATCAGAAGTTGATACATCAGAAGAGAGATGGGGAACATATGAGGAGAAGTCAAAGAAGGTAAGAGAAGAATAGTATAGAGGACAGAGGAAAAGAAAGATTGCTAATATTATTAATGACTGTGGAGTAAAGGCTGGTCTATATAAGGAAGAACTGAAAGATATGAAGAAGAAAATGGTAGATAGATCCCTTGGAGTAGCTAGTAGAAGCTCAAATGCCCCTTCCACCCCTGAAGCAATTATGGTTGATAACACACCTCCACCACAGCAGCATGTAGAACAAGTGAATGAAGTTACTCCTAGAGTAACTAGATCTAGTATGCAGACAAAAGAGAAGAACACAAATGAAGAAGAGAAGAAAACTGAGAAGAATAAAGCATGGAAACCTGACATTAAAATGTTGGAGAAAAGAGCAATTGAACAAGGAAAATTGGTTTCAATTGATAAATATTATGGCAGATATGAAGAAGTAGATAAAATAAAAATATAAATGTCGATAAAAGTAATATTAATGTCGATAACATGGATGAAGATGAACTGGTGAAACTGGCATTCACCGCACTGAACAAAGCAAAGGAGAAATCAGTATAGAAAGGAGATAAGAAAACAAATGTGATTTCAAGAGCTATTGATACTATGAATAAATTGCTTCCAGTACCCTTAGTATTTTAGAACAAAGATGATATTGAGAACTTTAAAGTCACACTTGATGAGTTTGATGGCCACTTTGAAAATTTGTTGAAGACTGCAAAGGAGAAAGCAGAGAAAACATATGAAGAGAAGAAGCTGATAAAAGTATGCAAGTCCATCTCATGAGACTTAGGAGTTGTGAAAACTTGTTTGATAAATGCAAAGAACTGCATTACACATGGGAGAAAGTTATTTGGTTACAACATGAATCCTATTAGACACATTCAGGATGTTGAAGATATCATTTCCAAGGAGAGGGAAACTTTGAATAGGTTAATGGATGGTTGTGAAACATCTTCATTGTCCACTACAGAGTTAGACATTGAAGTGACAAAGATATTGGCTAAGATCAGTATATTGGAGAATGAGAAGGAGAGAGTACTAAATACATTCAATTTGTTGAGGAACTTCATTACTCTGAAGCTATCAATACTTGAGGCACATCTGACAGATTTAGAAAAGACTACAGATTCATTGGCTAAAGGCCTACCCACAGACTTGAAGAATGTTGAAACTACATCTTTTGCATTGAATGGATTGATTCATATAAGTCAGATTTTGTTTAAGACATGGAGCTCTGAAGTGAAGATTTGGGAATATTCCTTCCAAGACATTCTAAAACTTGTGATCGAGAAGTGATACTTATTTGTATGACTTTTGTCATTGTTGTCAAAGGGGGAGAAGAGAAAAGAGAACAAAAAAATGAATGAAGAAGAGAAGAGAGAACGAACATATATATA